>JAABNX020000002.1:2617874-2635991 GCA_015163995.2 Mormyrus lacerda | reverse complement strand
GCTATAAAAGAATCGCTATATGCGTGTTTTCTTTAAGGAATTTAACGTTACTGAAGGTCGGGGATTTGGAATCGAAGTGTTACAAGCGTGTTTTCGTTATAAGCCGAATCGTAATAACCGTGCACGACTGTATTGCCAAAAGTATTGGGACACCCCTCCAAAACATTAAATTCATGGGTTCTAATCACTTCCATAGTTACTTGTGTATAAAATAAAACTTCTAGGCATGCAGACTGCTTCTACAAACATTTGCAAAAGAATGGGTCATTCTCAGGAGCTCAGTGAAGTCTAGCATGGTACTGTGATAGGATGCCACCTGTGCAATAAGTCCATTCGTAAAATGTTCTCGCTACTAAATATTCCACTGTCAACTGTTAGTTGTATTAAAGCAAAGTGGGAGCAATTGGGAAGAACAGTAACGCAGCCACAAAGTGGTAGGCCACGTAAAATCACAGAGCGGGGACAACGCATGCTGAGGCGCACAGTGTGCAAAAGTCGCCAACTGTCTGCAGAGTCAATGACTACAGACCTCCAAACTTTGTGTGGCCTTCAGTTTAGCTCATGAGCAGTGTGTAGAGAACTTCATGGAATGGGTTTCCATGGCCGAGCAGCTGCACCCAAGCCTTACACCACCGAGTGCAATGCAAAACGTCAGATGCAGTGGTGTAAAGCACCCTACCACTGGACTCTAGAGCAGTGGAGACATGTTCTCTGGATCGATGAATCACGCTTCTCTGTCTGGCAATCTGATGGACAAGTCTGGATTTGGCGGTTGCTAGGAGAACTATACTTGCCTAACTGCAAGTGTAAACTTTAGTGGAGGGGGAGTTATGGTGTGGGGTTGTTTTTTGGGGGTTGGGCTTGGCCCCTTAATTCCAGTGAAAGGAACTCTTAATGCTGCAGCAATCAAAGTCATTTTGGACAACTTCGTGGGAACAGTTTGGTGATGGCCCCTTCCTGTTCCAACATGACTGCGCACCAGTGCACAAAGCAAGGTCCATAAGGACAGGGATGAGCAAGTCTGGTGTGGAGGAACTTGACTGGCCTACACAGAGCCCTGACCTCAACCCAACAAAACACCTTTGGGATGAATCAGAAAGGAGACTGTGAGCCAGGCCTTCATGTCCAACATCAGTGTCCGGCCTCACAAATGCTCTCCTGGAAGAATGGTCAAAAATAAACCTTGCGGGCAGCCTTCCCAGAAGGGTTGAAGCTGTTATAGCTGCAAAGGGTGGAACAATTCCATATGAAAGCCTAAGTATTAAGAATGGAAAGTTCATGTGTGTGGAAAGGTAGGTGTCCCAATACTTTTGGCAATGTAGTATATATATATATATATTTTGTTTTACAAAGTTAGGAAAACATTAAGGCAAACTTGATTTTGCCTTTCACATAAAACAATGATCAGTTTCTTCTTCCACACAGTGAGACAAAGCCTACAACTAATTAATTAAACACTGATGGTATCAGATCGGTAATTGGTATCAGATGATACCCGAAGACCAGGTATCGGTATCAGGACAGAAAAAGTGGGATCGGTGCATTCCTATACGCAATTATTATTTTGTTTTTGTTGCACTCTCCTGTGATACAGAGAGAGGCTCTTTTTAAGCTATATATTTCCAAAAATATTCATGTAAATTTGGTCTTGAAGAAGGAACTGTGAAGGAAAGGTTGGAGAATAAAGATAGAGTCAGAAAAAGCTGGAGCATGGATGTACTTGTTGCCATAGTCGATTTTGGAGGTCACTTTCTGCTTCAGCTCCTTGAATTCATCGCTTGGCAGAGTGCCGGACAGAAGCTGGGAACGCCACTCCATCAGCTCCCACATCAAGCCCCGTACATGATGCACGCGATCTTTCTGATTGGCCTGGGGAAGGGACAGCATGATGTCATTAGCACAAACGCTGCTTTGGATTGGTTTATAAATAAAGAGGAGGAGAAACCAATAGGCAACAAATTTATACACGTTAGATATATACAACCCCTGCTCGTTTAGCAGCTGCACGAGCAGGCAAACGATTCTGCACACCACAGGTTTTTACTACTTTTCCATTACTTCATAAACTGCAGATGTTCTTATTTTTGTTAAGCATTGGAAATTAAAAATATAAGTCAAATTAAACAAGTTTCCTTTATAACATGAAGAGTATGTAACAGTGCATGTCTGACATCCTATTAATTGGTTATGTGGTGATAGCACAGTCAAATTCTAGGCTGTCCTTTAACTTTAAACGCACTAGTTAATTGTTCTTTCCCAATAGAGCAGAATTTAATGTCCCTTGCAGAAAAATTCCTTCAATTTCAATTCAATCCTTCAATGCATGAGGAGGTTACTTTGATGAATCAAAGACATGACATTTTCCTTGCTAATAAAGATACTCAAATGGTGAACATGCAGTAAATTTATTTGTTAGCAAAGAATATTAAGTATATATTTTAATGAATATTAAGTGAATAACATGCAAATGTAGAAAATGCATGCAAAAACGTTTGACTAGTGGTGTTCCTCGGTTAGCAACCACTGCCACATAAATGTCAATTAAAAAAAATCCATTTTCCGATCAATGTGTGTGTTTATATCCAAGCTTCATGGCGTTAAAGAAATCTTTGAAGTAGAACGTACAAAATGTTGTTAAAAATGTCCACTTCATAAAAGATAAGAGAAACGGAGTACGGAAGACTGGAGTAAAGCTGTAAGCAGAGTTTCAGTCATGCCTAGGCTGCTGTGATTTTCACTTAGGGACCATTACGCTTAATGACCTGGTCGCTGAAACAAATTCAGTAGCCAAATGATACCGTCATACCGATAGATAAATGACAGGCTATGCTTTTCTCAGGCAGCTACATATTACTAAAACTAAATAATTTTTCCTTGGTTACTTACAACATATAGCTGTTTCCAGATGCTTCCCCATTCTCGTAAGGTGGTGGTCACCTCCTTCACCAAAGGCATTTCGGCAGACGTCACTAGCTCCTGCCCCCTAGAGGCGAAGACAGATTTCTCATGAAGCTAGCCTGTTACCGTGATTATTTCATGAAAGCAGACAGCGGAATTTCTTACCATAAAAGATAAGCCCAGATACATATGTGTATAACTGCCACTGGTATCCAGTGCCAAGTGCATGTTAATTGGCGTTTGAAAATCATTGTAATCTATGGGCATCAATATAACACACAGGGCAAGTAGGGGGGAGGAAGAAGAGGCACGTGAATGGATGTAGTAGGTCAGTCGTGCACAGGCAGACGGAGAAAAGGCAATAAGGATATGGAAAGCAGAGCTGACTAGACTGACGCAGCATGCTCGACCTGTAACAGGCCTCGGTCTGATGAGGGCGCGCCCTGAGGTGGTATGAGGTACTGCACGGTATCGGCACGAGGCCACATGGCTCAGGAGAGTGGAGCCGCATGCTTGAGCAGTACGCCGGAGAGGTATTAAATTATGATGGAACGCGACGCTTTACAGCGGAGAGCGGGGACCTTAAGAGAGAGAGGCGTCTGAAGGAGACAATGGCTCTCAGCAGATTAAGGAGAGAAGCATTTGCGGAACAAGAGCTTAACATGGAATGCAGAGGATCTACTTCGCTTTACTTGATTAATGCTGATGATGCTATATAATTAACTAATTACATGTAATAGGTTATAAGCAGTTGATATTCTTCTCTCTGTATATGTATATTATTAAGTATTACAAATTTTACATATATGTAATATATGATGTAATAGGTAATATTCACATGCCATTCATATTTAATGTATCTTTCTACTGCAATCTCACAGCTTTTCTTAGGTCTCAATCACAGATCATGCAAATCCATAAAGGATAAGCAGTTATAGCAAATGGCTGGATGTTTGGGCAACAAAATTGTTTAGAACTAGGGAACCATCTCACATTAGTGAGGTTCTAACATGGACTGAACTGTCGCAACAGGGAAGAGCTGTAACCTTCGGATGGGTAAAATTTCAAAAAGATGTGAAGATGTGCATATCGTCCCTTTTGTGGCATGCTATACTTTTTGTGAGGTGTCTGTATGAAGTTACTTACCCATGATTCTCAATGATTACCTCCTTCAACTGAATGATGCAGGCTGGAAACACACCCTGCGGAGGGCAGAGATGTTTCTCTTGTTATACACAAGACTTCATATAGGGAAACGGTGCACTGTGCTGCAAGCCCAAGCAGAATGAATGTCGCAATGTTCCCACGACTCAACATCATCACAGGCCGCACTCATGTGCTTTTGAGCTCACCTGCCGCATCCTGTCTTTGGTCAGGTGACCCCTGTACCAGCCTGCAATAGCAATATTCTCTTTTAAAGAAAAAACTTGCAACCCAAACACTGAAATCTGTACACACCTATGAATAATAAATGATACTATATAATGAACTGTAAATTATTAATAATGCTATATAATAATAGATATAAAATATATATATTATAAGAAAACAATCACAGTACTGTTGTGCAGTATTTCAGAGTATTAAAGGACTAAGGAGACATTTAGAACAAGATTTTAAATCTACCGCTTGAAATTGCCCATTTTATGTGCTCATCTTTTTCCCAGGTTACCTTCACATGACTCCTGTATCTGAACTGTATCCCCAACCTCCAGAGATAGGTGCTTCTCGCTGCTTGCTTTGTAATTCCATTTAACTGAGAGAGAGAGAGAGAGAGAGAGGACAAATGTTTTGTGTGTCTCAGGTCGAAGTTCTTCGCTCTTTCCCTGCCTTATAACTACAACTGATTGTATTTATTCCTTATTTATTAAGCTGCCTGATGGGGACAGGGATTCCTGCACTGATCTTTAACACCGAGATTGCTATACACGTTATGCCCTGAATGGCAATTTGTTCATACTTTGAAACACAATCGCAAAACCATGTCTCTTATATTACACACCGTCTGTTTTTTTTTTTTTATCATTATTTTTTTTGTATTATTTTTTGCAAACAAGTTGGGTTTGCGGCGATACTGCAGAAAATGTGGTGACAAATGGCGTGTTAGCTAATGCTAAATTCTAACTACCAATCTAAATGCAGACCCGAGTGAGTCATTTTTCGCATGGAGCGGCGCAGCAGAGGTGGCCAGACTGACCCCACGCCGCCTGTGCAGCGCCGCATTCAGATTCCGCGGTACGGGCTGGGGGGGATGGGGCTGATTGGTGACTTCCTTCGCCTTCACTTCCGCGTTGTTCAGCAGATCGACTTCAAATAGTACGCAACATAAAAGCGACGGCCCAAAATAAACGCACCTAGACGCCACAGTAGATGAATCTCTATCTCTGAGACATTTCCACAGTGACAACAATAAAGATAATCAGTATATCAGTGTGAAATCGGGGGAAAATCAGGAAATGCAAGATGTCTTAAAAGTCATGCTTCGTTCTTTAAGCAGGTTAGAAAACAAGGCTTCATTTTTACCACACATCTAAACAACGTGTAAAACAAATGGCAAAGTAATGATAAGATTTTTAATCCTAATGCCAAAATAATGATGCTATGAATTATAAAAACAATATGCCAACACAGTAAAAGTGAAGACCCAATGTTAAAAGTTTTTATCTCCCAGTTATCTTTTCAATTTCTAGTTTGATATAGTGATGTTGCTCCTGAACAAAGTGCTTTGGCATCAAGGTGTGCTGCTCTCCGAATGGTCAGTGGGTTAGTCACCCTATAGGCCCCTATTCAAATTTGGCCCTCGATTCCAAATCCAGGCCTTGTTTTCAAGTCTCCCAGGTAGTCAGTTTAACAATCTCTGGCTCTAATTGGCCAGAGGCTTCACAACTGGCTCTCAGGTAAAGGAAAGCTGGAAAAACAGCAGTGCTCGGCCCTTGAGGACCGTGATTTGAATAGCCCTGGTCTATAGGGTTAGTAATGGAAACTCCAGCCTTAACACGCTGTGTCTATTAAAAGTTAATCACTGGGAAAAAAAAACTGAAATTATCAGTATGTATCAAATACTCTGCAATGGTCTGTGTACGGTACGTAGTTAATATTCAGTGCAACTTAAGTGTAGTTCACCTCAAAACAGCTATAATCGAACAAGGCAACGTCAAACTTATAAAAATTGTTTCTGCATGAGGCAGCTTTACAGGCAAGCCGGGGGAACGCTCCAGAACGCTGCTGCAAATTAAGGCAGCGGAAGGCAAATGTTTCTCCTGCCCCAGAGGCCCGTATGGAACCTGCCCCCAGTCACCTTTATTCCCACTCACACGGCTAACTGCCCTCTGCGGTTTCGCCCCGTGCACATTTCACGCGGAGCGGCTGGATAAATCGAGCAGAGCAGCACCAGACCCCTGCGCTGCCCTCCCAGCAAACGGTTCCACGCGCACTGGTGCGCAGAGAAACCAGAGCAGCTCCAAGGATAGACCAAGCCAGTTCCGGGAATGTCGGTAAAATCACACTGTGTGTGACTCTGCTCAAAGCCACGCAGGACCAACATCTAAGAAAACAGACCAAGTGTCACAATACTTCATCAATATTTTTGTTCCATGTTTTTAATGATACAAACCTAACTGTGTAGGATACACTTGACAGAATACATCTGATTCACTGGGCATCCAAAGAGATTCTGGTATGAGCAAGTAACAGGCTAGTATCAGACTTCTTAAACACTTCATAAACACACCGGAATACCTTTCAGATACGCAAACTTATAAAAATTCATTTACATTGCGACATGTGCCAGAACACTGGGTGTGGAAAGGCAAGGTTAATACACCACAGAGATGCGTGCAGAGGCCAGAGCGCTCAGGGTCTGGGAATGCTACAATAACTGTGCATGCAGGTTGATATGTTTCTTCTCACAGTCCCAGGCCTGGTTCCTGCGAGAGTGACCTGTGCTGTGACCTGTGGTTATTTCCTACCTCATGCCTTACTCTACAGGCTCCTTATCAACACATCTCTCTATGGTTACAGAAATGAATGGATCAGTTTTGTAACGGCTTGGTCAACACCTTTTAAGCTATTGATTCTATGAGCATTTGCTCGTTCCTGGATAGGCAGTGAATATGAGCACAGAGTAGAATTTACATTTACTCTAAGCATCATAATTGCACCTTGAATATTTTCGCTTGAAAAATATTTCATGCCTTATATCTTTATAAGCATTCTGGCCTTGATTACGGCGGCAATCCTTTTTTTGACAATGAAATCTGCAATGAAGACAAAACAAACATGAAGGAGACTGATCTCCGACGTGCGTTTGTCTGCACTTTGAATGAACTGCTCCAAGTTTTTAGCACAAGTCCCACGCAGAAAAGATTAATAATTTCTCATCTGCACAAGCACCAGGACTAACGATCTGCAGAATTAATGTCTCTTCATCTCAGCTCCCAATTCTCTTACTTGATTTTATGAATTATTATAAGTTTACTCATCATTTTTTATCACAGTGCTCAATAAAATCCTTACCCCCGTAATCACTTATCTAATCCAGGGTCATAGTGAATCTGCTGTCAGTCTAACACAGGAAACACTAGGCAGGAGGTAGCGGTTACACTGGCTGGGATGGTGCAGTTAAATATTTTAAATAACAAGATTAATAATTTTGAATTTCCTTCAGCCTAGTACAGGTAGATACATGTTCTTGGGGCCAAAGCGTTTGGTCTGCAGCCTCGCTAACGTCTGTGACAGGACGGATTTTCGTGATCTTGTCTCCTCTAGCTATGTCCCTGCTGATTCCTGCTTATCGCTACAGAATACTTGCAAGCTCTCCTTCATTCGGTGGTGGTGTGGCTCTGGTCTAACTGTGCTATCCATGCATTATGCTGGTCTGTGGACTAGTTATAGTCTAGATTACACCTAGTTCATTCCTCCCGTGTTCCTGTTCTAAAGTCTTGTCATATCCTTGATTCAAACCTGGCGTGGAGCCGTTTCTATACTGGAGCTCTTTCTGTCTGCCCATCGTGTGAAGTTAATGCATTTCTTTGCACGTTTAATACCGATTTAACGATCTTTATCATCTTTGCAAACATGATTCTGAAGACGCTGATCCGTTGGCCTCCATCTACCCACATCCTGTTTAACAGGAAGTAAAACAAGGTGTAGCCTCAGCGTAACAGGCACAGCTCGGGCCGATAATGGAGACCACCTTACCTACGCCATATCTCTCTGTGGTGGTCTTCGTCCAAGGTGCCATAATGAAAGCTGGGCCTTCACCTGGTTCCACGCAGTTTCCTTGTCGCCCTCAGTCACTGTCTTCCCCTAACTCTCGCTTTGGCTCGCTCTCCGGCTCACTGAGTGACAGCTTCTGCTGTTCACTCACTTCTGTATTTTTGCTCCTCCCTTCTCTCCTTCCTTCCCCTTCATCTGCTGTTTAAATCGCTGCCCTGCCTCTTTACAAGTGACGGCTAATGCATTTCATCATTGGTGACTCCATCTCAAACCGCGCAAGGTGCTCTGCCGCAATGTATACTGGGTCAGCGTAACCACTATCTTCTGACAAAAACATTCTGCTTGCCATTTCCTAGGTAGAGGTTTGAAACAGACGCAAAAATCCCCCAAACTAAACAGAAATTTCAAATATGCTGCTAAAAACTGCTTGGTAATATAAATTATTTTGTCAATCCAATCATATCATTAGCAAAAGGTCTATTGTACTGCATACAGAAGTATAAAGTTCTTGTTAACTTTTGCATTGACATTTCATTAATTTAGCAGATGCAATTCTCCAAAGCGACATATAAGTAAGGCTAATGGCATGTTGCAACCATACGTACTGTTACAGAATCAACTAGGCATAAATGCACCTAGCCTGAGATTCCAATGAATGCCCAAATACAATTGTAAGCAGTATTGGAGCAGGAGCTACACAACAACATCTAACAAAGCGAAAACCTGATAAGACTATCAAGGAGCAAAAATGCTAAATAAGAACACCCAGAGAGGCATCAGGCTAGTGGAATAACACTTTTCTGGTTATGTTGCAAAACCATCTATCCATCACTGTAACCATTAAATCGCAACCGGGATCATGGGGGGGGGACTGGAGCCTATCCTGGGAACAAGGCACAGGCAGGAACCTACCCTGGGAAGTCACCAGCACACCACAGGGCCATTTAGACTCACTAATAAGCCTGCTCTGAACACTTTCGAACTGAAGGAGGAAACCAGAGACCCCGGTGGGAACCCACACAAACGTGGGGAGAACGTGCAAACTCCACACAGAGACGTCCTATACCCAACCCGGGGACTGAACCCGCTGTGAGGCAGCAGCGCTAACCACTGCGCCACTATGCTACATTGTTAGAACACCAACAAAAAAAAAAAAGAGAGACTAAAATACTTACTTAGCAGTCGGTGTTAATTTGCTATGGATAGGTGGCAGTCAAAGTCCATGTGGCATCCTAGGCAAGCTTAACCACCAGAGCCCAGGCTGTCACCCAAGGGGACATGGTGTGGTGGAAGATACTGTCCCCTCAGAAGAATGCTTGTATTGCCCTTGCTATGATCTGCCACTGCTTCTACCACTGAAACAAAAGTGAGTGACATAACTAAACGGCCTCACTATGATCCTGGAGTTGAGTGATAAACTCGAAGCAGAGCAGTTACCAAGAAAGTCAAAGGACAACATGTGTATTAATGTGACAACTCCGAGATCAGGGAATGATTTCAAAGGCACTGAATGTTCCTTCAAGAGAAGCTGTGAACTGAAAAATGCTCTGTGCTGCTGAGAGACTGCAGAACCGGCCTGCTTCCAAACCGAGTGGCGAGGTAAGAAGGACAGTGAACAGGGAAGTCGATGACCGAGACCAACATTGTTCCAAGGTTGGGATGTGAGTAAAACTAATCCTCAAATTTACTCCCCAAAAATGTGGAAGAAGGAAACCATTTCCTCCCTGAAAGCGAAAAGACTAATGTGATAATGCCTGCTGTATTATAAAGCACGGAGCTGGAAACATCGTATCATGAGGAAGCGAGGATTGGGATGCTCCTCATTACTGGATTTAACGCTGTTTACTTCGAGAAATTATTATTTTGAGAAGCCGACAAGCAGGATAGAGATGTCTGACTTTTGGCAGGATTATGACAAACTGATAATGGAGGACCTTTAAGCCAGTCAGCCTGGATAAAAATTTGACTGATAATCTGTCGCTTGCCCCGAAAGGTCCATAGGACTAATTATGGTTGGTTTGTTGTATGTTGTTTCCGATAAAAATCGTATTTCTCTTTGAAGTGTGGGGATGTATAAATAAAAAAAAAAAACTCATTTGAATTCTTTAATATTTCCAGTATTTCAAAACGTCTTGAAAACGTGTATGAGGGTTATAGACAATATATGATGTATTGCCCTAAATTAGGCACTGCAAAGGCAGTCATTCAGAAGATACTGCGGCGTTCATTCCATCTACAGTATCTTCAAATCACTTACCCTGAACAGGGTTACAGGGGCAGTACAAGGCACAGGTACACCCTGGGCAGGATGCCAGTCCTAGGTGATTTTTTTAAAAAGCTCTATGACTATCAGATACTTTATTTTTATTTCTATTAGTGTGTGCATAAACAAGATATGGTCAGCTTAATAAGATCGATTGAAGTAGCCATTCTCTAGCGCTCAGTAATAGAGTTTGGTGTAGTGGCCACCTACCCAGGTCATATCTGCCAGGGTGATACTGCTCAATAAACTCCCAAAGGTCTACCAGTGACTCCGGAAACTCTGTATAAGCAAAATAATAATCCCAGCCCAAGTCCTGTCACAGACATTCAATGATTGTGACAAGCATTGCTCTCAGATAAGGGCTTCCAAAGTGTGTGAAATTTATAAATTTACCGTGGATTTCACATTGATAATATATTCACTAATGCACTGGGGTGTAGACAGAAATCATGTCAATCTCCAAGAAGCTACTGACTTGAGTGGTCTTACTGGAGTGCTGGATTTAATAACATCCTGGTGATATGAAGCTCCATTGGAACGCATTGCCGGCTCAGTCAGCAGCGTACCTCACGCCGCAGGGGTTGTGTGTTTAAATCCCAGCTCCAGCTCTGTGTGTGCGGTTAGCTGATTTGGATTCTCAATGTTGTTCTTAGTGCTTGAGTGTGTCCTGTGATGGTCCTTGAATAGTGGCTATAGGAGATGGTTGGATGCAGAGTTGGACAGTTCAGTTCCAGAAAGTAGAAATCCAGACCAAGACTTTGTTTCAACCAACCAGTTTAGTACTCTGTGACTGTGACTCTTATACTCAATTGGTTGGTTGAAATAAAGTCATGGATTTTTACTTTCTGGACCTGAACTATCCTACACAGGTCAGATGGATATAGATGCCAATTGTTTATCAATAGTCTATAAAGTCTTGAACTCAACCCTAGTCAAAGTCAACAGAGGGACACAGCCACACGTATACAAGCTACTATATTCTAGAAAAGTCTGGGAGTGCTGCTGTTGATGCCAAAAGGCAGGTGGGATGGACGTTACAGTGGGTCGAGGGTATGATATAAAGCCCGGACAAAGAGCTATACAGAAGCGGCAGTGCGAATGAATATCCTGCTCGTGTTCTATAGTTTGTAAAAATTCAAAAATTGTGACTAAGTGGAAATTCATCGGCTCCCAAAGTGGTAACGGAGCCGCCAGGTTAGAAAACATCTCCGATAACACGGTTTAGATAATGCAATCTAATGTGGAAATCAAGCATTAATAAACAGGGAACACAAGAGAACAGCATTATCAGGTAGAGTGACGCAGTAAATCAGAGGCATGCGATAACACCACCTGTTAAATAGCGACGCCGGTGATAGAAGGAGCTGTCTGGAGTGCAGCTGTGCTGTGTCCCGCCAGGGTCTGTCTGATTGGCAGCTTGCTGATTGGCAGAAGGTCTCACTGCCACTGTGACTAATTGTCATCTTTGCATATTAGCAGTCGAGCTGATTGGATAGAGTTGGTGGTGCCTCTGTGGAAAGACTTTCCCTATGTCTTTCCCACCATTTTTCTACGAGAATTCGAGGTGTTTGCTAGAATCGCACTCTTTACTGATTGCTGGCAATCTCTACCCTTTCTTTTCGCTATACGCTATGCCATTTTCTCTTTTCTCCCTAGTCTGAAATGAGCTTCATAACACAATGAGCACCGTTCCCCAGAGCAGCATATAAGCAAGATAAACGAACAGCTATTTCTGGGCGGGGCTTCTCACAGATTGACCTTGACAGCCAATAGAAACGGCCACCGTCTCCGTTCACATCATCATCCTGAAAGGTTCACAAGAGAAGAATTGAGTTTTTTCCCACATAAATCATACCGAGATGCCATCAGATTTACCTCATCAGAATCGTGCATGGGAACATACCCAATCTATTACAACTACTGTTGCACTTTGAGCATGAGAGGATGCAGTAAGTCTTATATTTAGTTTAAGTCATTCATCTTCTATTCTTGGGGAGAACTGACCGGCCGATGCTTGGGAGTAGGGTGTAGGTTAAAGATCTTTGAACTATGGGAGACTGAGGCATGGGCCTGTCCCCTCTGCTGACCACGTGTGTCTCCCTCTGAGTGTGCATGCGCTTCTGCATGTGCATTTTAAAGCAGAAAGTGGCTGATGGGTGGGAGGGAGCAGGGAGAGAGAGGAGACGAGAGTGAGAGAGGGTAGGAAGGAGATAAGGCAACAGAGAAAGAGAGGAGGGAAAGAGGGAGAAAGACACGCAGAGCCGACGAGAAGGAGGCCAAGACACGAGGGAGGAAGGGGATAAGACAGGGAGGGAGGAGATATAGAGAAAAAAAGGGAAACTGGCAATGAGACAGAGAGAGTAAAGACCTTCCAGGCACAGGATACAATCACATGAATAATCTGGATTGAACTACTGGGGTTCAGAGTTGAGTCTGATTGCCTGATGGACTGACAACTGAGGTGAGTTTCTCTGAGAATTTCTTTTTTTTACAGCTATATGTTCTTCAATAATTCATTGACTATGGTATTGAGGCAATGATTGGCATTCTGAATTCAAACGATGACCTTCCAAAAGCATGAGGGGTCAGGAATTGTTTTTACTGCTAAAAGTGTAAAAGCAAAAGGTTTTATTGATTGTGTGGGAATGAAAAAAATTCAGTACTCACCAGATATATATATATATATATATATATATGTGTGTGTGTGTGTGTGAAGGAAATGTGAAGGAAACCCCAGGTTTTTTTCCATAACAAGCTGCAAAAACCCTACAAAAAGTTGGGCTCCATGGCTTGACTCAAAGTGTTTGACGGCTTAAAAAAACACAAGCTCCTAGCAGCTACGCTAATGAGGGGTTTGGGTGAATTAAGCATGTTGGGTGGTTTGGGGTTCTATCTGGATACACTGTAGGCTATAGCTGATAGCGCTCACTGCAGGACACAGAGAGAAGGTTTCTCACTAGAGTACACACACACACACACACACACACACACACAATTACCCACTACAATACAGAGTGAGGATTCCTCACTACGTAACTCTCAGAGGGAGGATTACTCACTACAGGACAGAGAGAGTTTTCCAGTACAGTAGACACAGACGGGGGGATTGCTCAGTACAGTACACGTAGGAGGATTCTTCACTGCAGTTCTCACAGGTCTAGAACACCATCCAAAACACATTTACATTGATCTATTTAACAGGCATTTCCTCCAATGGAAAATGTGTGTAATCGTAAATACAAAACTCCACAGGGTTGAGATAGGCTTCACTGAGCATCACTTTCATCTTCAATGTACAATCCGTATGTTTATTAAGAACATTCCTGAGATGGAAACTGGACTAAACATCCACGGGTGCTTAAGTTTGCATGCTTATTAGTCAATGAAGGCATGTTTGGGTTGGTACTGGTGGATTTTTAATATGCATGTCTGTGAATGAATGAGTGTCCCAGGCAGATACATAAATCTGTGTATTACTAATTGTGAGCAGTACATCTGTGGTGTGTGTTATTCACATGAGTATGTGAGTACTTTCTGCTGGAGGTTGAGAGTACTTCTTCACACCTCATTAGAATTCCAAAGCAGGCAGTGCTATCTCTCAATAGGCCAAAATGTATAGTAACTAGGCAACCTCCAATGCGCTGACCAGCGGAGCAACTCAGAAGCTTCAGTACCAAATAAAGAATCCAAGATTACCCAATACGGCACCCCAATTTAGTCCAGCAGATTAGTCAATACAGTGAACTCTGCCAATTATAGTACACGTAGTCAGAACGTTGGGTTTAGCCTAGGGAAAAAAAAAGTTTTAAAAAAAGCCACGGAATGTTCCTTGAATGTTTAGCAACATAGAAAGCCAAAGCAGGAACAGAAACTGTAGCTAAAGAAAAGGCAGATTAGATTTAAAATCCAGGTCAGAAAATAAAACATTCAGATTTTACTCCTAGATGAATAGCATTTAACTTTCACCATAAACCTCAGTGAAATCGATAAACACAATCAACCACTGTATCGAAATATCGAACTATCAGGATAATCTAGCAGGCAAGCTATCCAATGACATAGCACACAGGCTATCAGATAATGTCAGACTGGCTCTATGGTGAGCAGTTAGACGAGGTATTACTTGTGCACTGTTTCCTGTTGTGTGATCTTTTATTACTCGTTATGGAATGTAATAACTGGTCATCCGTGCTAAGTTATCATCCCCAGTAACAGTGTTTCAGAAGTCTGACCTTGCCTCAGTACTTCCCCACTCTGTTACACTCAGCCAAGGGTGGAAATGGTATGAGGAATTGCCCCACGACTTTATCTACCCTTGAGGTAGATACACAAACCAAACACCTATTGACTCTCAGACTGTTTGATTTAACACTTGACTTATTGAACATATATGAGAGAAGTTTCCTCAGTTAGGAAAATAGCCTTTGTGTGTGTATTTCTACAGTATGTGTGTAAGTGTATGTGTCAATAGAAGAAAGCTTTTCTGTTTGCCAGAACAAAGGAGAAAATATCCTGTGCTTTCAAAATGTTAAGTGTACGTCCCGAGATAAACTTTTAAACTTTTAGAAGAGCGTCTTCTCGATTTAAAAAGATAAGACCCAGATAATCCATGTCCAGGTTCTCACCTATGGTTATGTGCTGGGGGTTAGGACTAGCAGGAGGGTGAAGCAGCCAGAATGAGGTTGTCGGATTCACTCTCCGTGACAGGGCGAGTGGTTTGGGAAACCCAAGGGACTTCAAAATGGGGCTGGTGTTGCTTCAGATCAAAAGTAGCCAGCTGAGGTAGTTTGAGCATCTATTACAGATGCTACTTGGTCAGCTTTCAAAGGACCTGTCCCTGGCCCGTCCTACTGGGCGGAGGCCCCAGAACAGACCCAGCACACGCTGGAGGGATTATATATTCATGGTGGCTTGGGAACATCCCAGGACCCTCCCCAGAATGAGGTAGGGCACAGGTAATTTACCCGGGGTGCAGAGGGTGCAATTGCACCCCCTACTGGTCAGATGAAAAAGCTATTTGAGCATACTAAGTTCAATAAAATTAAATAGTGAATTTATATTTAAAAATGTGTCTTGTGTTAGTCATGTCAGTGTGTAATAATGATTTATTGGTAATGTATATGCTACTTTATTTATTTATTTACTATTTTTTTTTATCTGGGATAAAACTCGTAACTCATAGAGTGGCCTACAAGCTAGAGTCTATGACCGTTGAAAAATGGCTCTAGTCTGAACTGCTCAGCTTGTTGCCACCCTCACCAGGAAAAGTGGAGGGAAAATGAGATGTGATGATATATAATGATGTGGTTGGACCTGCAGAGATGAAACAGACACACAAGCATTAAGTAACAATTTTCCCCTCCCCGCAATTTTAGATAATCTAAATGTCTGGTAAAATATACAGATGTCCAGCCAGATCGATAGGCAGCGCATTTCCAGTCTCAATTTGTCAGTGTACTAACACAGATATTTGCTTTTCTTTGCGTTCTAAATTTTTCTCCACCTTTTTTGGTCGTTCAGGGATCAGCCCGGATTATATCTTGAGCTGCGATACAAAGCTGCATTGCCTTTTCTTCATCCTTTGTTCTGTAGGTTGGAGGCAAACTGGCGGAGTACTTAATACACCATCCAGTTAGTCGCACCGATAAGATAGTATGTGCGAAAACGGCCTCGTGGCCCATTTCACATTGCAGTTTTGGAGTATGTCCAGGTGTTCCATTAAGGCCTGGCCCCAGGGAGTAAACATGCAGTGGTGGACCTGCCCTTCTTGCCCTGGTCACTCTGCAGTGCGGGACCCCAATCTCTCTTCTACACTGCGATACTTCCTACAAGAATGAGAGAGACCATAAATGCCGTGCAAAATGTGAAGTATCCAAACCTTCCTTGATATGGTGAAAAAGCCATGAACTTGCCCATAAAATGTGTGGTACCTGAATCTTAATGTACCAACACTGATGATCCATACACTATAAAGGGAGCCAGAAGCTCCATAAACAATGTCAAGGGACCCTCACCCTCTATAAACAGGGTGAAGAACTCTTGACCCCCGTCAGCAGTGTAATCTAACATAATTCTCCAAATCCTTACCAGGCTGATGGTAAAACAAAAGTAACTAAACTTTAAAATAGAAATGCCATAATTCACAAGGTCCCTGCTGCCTCTGTCTGGGTGGTCGCAGCAACCCTTTATCTCTCCCTCTTGTTTTTATCCCCAGCCAGCCTCCTTTCTTTGAGCTGTACCCTCAAGAAACATGAAGTGTCTTTGAAGCAGCTGTCTACGGCTGAAGCACTGGAGCCCCCTTGTGGCAACTAAATCCTACGTAAACATTCACACTGAAGGCACATACCAACAAAGTAAGGGATTTATCCAAAATCCAAAGTCTTTTCTTAACTTCAGTGATGGAATGTGGGTCGGGAATATGCCACCTCTGTGACACGGGTGTAATGAGGAACCGTTACTCAAAATGATGAATTTTTCAGTGTGTCTCAGCTCAATGACAATGATGTTGACTGTACCATTCCACAGAAAACGGTGCTGACCATTTCGCTGCACAGACAGGGTATGGACTGTACCAACCCACTGACAGGGGTGCTGAGCGTACCTTTCCCCAGACAGGGTCACTGACAGTAAATAGGTGTTTGGCCACGATCCCTGGTGACTAAAGGTTATGAGTTAGATGTGTAACGAAGCACCTCAACATGATGTGGAGGATCCTGCAGGGCGTGGGCTTGGTGCTCGTCATATTTCTGACGGTGTTTGGTAACGTGCTGGTGTGCCTGGCGGTGGGCGCCTGCCGCAAGCTGCGCTGTGTCACCAACGGCCTGGTGGTGTCGCTGGCGACGACGGACCTACTCCTGGGGCTGCTTGTGCTTCCCTTTTCTGCCATGAGGCAACTGCGTGGCGACTGGCCTCTAGGCGCCATCTTCTGCAACGTCTACGTCAGCCTGGACGTCATGCTCTGCACCGCCTCCATCCTCAACCTGCTCGTCATCAGCGTGGACCGCTACTTCGCCATCACTGCGCCGTTGCGCTACCCAACCCTGGTCACGAGCACCCGCATCATGGTGGCTATGGCCCTCATCTGGATCATCTCCCTGATGGTGTCCTTCCTGCCCATCCACCTGGGCTGGAACACGCGGGACCGCAGCATCCAGAACTACGGCCGGGACGACGGCCGGGAATGCCATTTCAAGCTGAACCCCAGCTACGTGCTGGTGGACGCCTTTGCCACGTTCTACCTCCCCCTGCTGGTCATGTGCTGCACCTATTATCGCATCTTCAGGATCGCGCGCGAGCAGGCGAAGCGCATCAACGCGCGGCCCACATCTGCGTGCGTGGCAGCCGCGGTGCGCGAGCACAAGGCCACAATGACGCTGGCAGGAATCCTGGGCGCCTTCATCATCTGCTGGTTTCCGTACTTCACGTACTTCACCTACAGAGGGCTACACGAGGAGACAGTCAACCCCACTGTCAACTCAGTGGTCCTGTGGCTGGGCTACCTTAACTCTGCCATTAACCCTGTCCTGTACGCAGCTCTCAACCGAGACTTCCGCAACGCCTATGAACAGCTGCTGCGCTGCAAAAGCCAAGACCCCTACATCAGCAGCTCCACAGCGGCCCCTACTGGAGAAATGGTATTCCTGTGTGCACACACTACCTGTAATGTGGAATCACATGGCAACATTGATGTGATGCTGCAGGAGAGGAATAGCAGCGTTCAGATGAGTCAGGAGAGGTAG
>JAABNX020000002.1:2582578-2597024 GCA_015163995.2 Mormyrus lacerda | reverse complement strand
CATACAGTATACACACACACATTGTGTGTAGCATATTGTAATAAAAACGCACTAGATCCACTTTAAACGCACTATTACTTATCTAAGCCTTTTTATATTGTACCATCACGGGTACTTTAAGGCTTCCTCAGCAACTTATCATTTATTATTCAAAAGCGATGTCAGAAGCTCTCGGAGCTGAATCCGGCTCTTCCTTTAGACGGGATCGGTTAAATTGGTATCAGCAGACGCACGCAATAAAAACTGCGCCCCAGGCTAACACCCGGACCCCATTATGCAGATCAGGTGTTTTTTTCCACCGACAAATCGTTTTCTCTTATTTATTCTATGTATTTTCCCTGGAGAGTTAGGATTTCACGCATTTAATGTATTTGTCCACAGATCCACTCTTGTTCACTGATTCGTCCCGGTTTCCGCAAATAAATGCGCTGCCTTTCACCTTAACAAAGCAACCTATCATACACTTCGAAAAGGCACTTAATATATTAGATATTACACGTAACAACCTTTGAGAACAATAAAAATCAATCGCTGTTTGTAGTTATACCGCTCAGTATCATATTAAATATCAGACATGTGTTATACACTTATATCTTATTGTTTAGCCGAATCACTTCCCGTGACGAGGCCGCTTGTACCCGAAACAAAATTCGGGCATGGAATGCAGTTAGGGTAAGGTATTTGCGCAAAACAGGGAATTACTTTGGATTATATACAGAAAACTCAGTTTGTCCGTATCGCTGGACTACAGCAGTTATCCGATCTATGCCTCCAACAACCGCTTATCAAACGTAGGCCTGTAGGGTCGTGGGCAGAGAAGTTAGAGATAAATGTAACGTCATAACACGACTTAAGGGAAGTCTAAAGGGATACACGTGAATTAAGCACTTTAAGGTAAATAGCGCTTATTTAAATCATTTAATTCAGGTGTTTGTAATAAAGGATTTATATGAGAGATTAAATGATTACTAAATTAAAATGTGTTTACACAGCTCGACTTTATATCGACCACACGTTATCTCTCTTTTAAAATGAATGTCTTCTAGGGGTCTTTATCACAGTTGACAATTGTTCGTGCACAAACTTGATGAGACTAAGAGCTAACCCTAGAAGAATGGCGGCAAAATCTGATGGTGAATAAATATTAAACTATGAATAATATGAACCTGAACGTATTGTAGTTCTTGCCACACTAAATGCTTTAAGCCAATTGAGCATGACTGGGCTTAATAATAAAAAAATCTTTATGTCCTTTATAGTAGCCTAGACGGTAAAAAGCAGGTCTTAAGGCTGAGGGAAAGGAAACAGATTGAGACTTAAGGTGGGTGAGAACAGACTGAGGCTAAGGAAACGATAGCAGGCTTGGGCTGAGAATAATAAAAGGAGGGACACGAAGTCTGTGACTGCAGCGCTACTGGGAGTGTATCACCTTTACAGGTAAAAGGATTCTGGGAAGGCAGCTGAAAAGTCGGAAAATTGAGTGTTCGAGCATAACAGTCAATTTCTTAAAGAACGAATTACTGAAAAACCGAAGGATAGTCTTGGCTTCAGCTCTGGCTAAGTGCAGGTAATTGAGCGTGACTATCAAGCTAAAATGGATGTAATCCCTTTTGCTCAGCTGACTACAAGTAATGCCTTAAGCCCACTTTGCGCGGCAAGGGTCTCTTGAGGTACCGCCGTTCTGTATATGCATCTGATTGAATTACACCCAGCAGCAGAAAATGTGTTCCAAGCTAGACAGATCTGGGATAATTTTGTGCAGCCCTGTGAAGAGCCACCAGGCACAGATCATTCTGTATGAGAAGAATACCAATAAATAGCTGCATAGCTGTATACATCCACCTGCTCTAGACTAGTCATTCATGGGCTCCGTTTTCATCATATATAGGATGTAATTATAAACTTGCGTATTTTGAATTGCATTGCTTTCATAATAATATTACAGTCTGTTTTGTTCTAAAGCCTATACGTATTTAAGGCTGTTGTACTGACCAAACGATATGCACGTGACATCACAACATTGCAACTTCGTGTGTGAGGTCCGCTTGCAGATTTAAATTTATGTCGAACACAACCATTTTGTGCTGAGCGACCACTCTCACTGAGGATAAAACCAGAATCCATAAAACAGGTATATATAGGGCTTTTCTCCTCTTTTTTAATACCACAGAGCATAAATATGACCAAGCAAAAAAATGGTAGGCAAAAAATGACAGGCGTACTGATACGCTGGGATTTACAAGTATAAGTCAAATATGAAATTATATATATATTTGAGCATTCACTGCAGATTAACCTTTAAATATAGATATTTTTATTTTGTTTTTATTTATCTCATATTTATGTTTATAATATATATTGTTTAATTTTTCATTTTGCATTGTCCACTTATATTTCTAAAGCTATATGTTATCCATTTATGGAGCTACATTTTTAACATTTTTACATTTTATTTCGTTGATGATACTTCAAATTTTGACTATTTCGAAAATCTTCGTATTTTCTTGTGTTAATCATACTTTTAAAATAATTTCGTTCTTTAAGAAGGATGCTGAACTAGGTTATATTAAAGGTATGTTGTCATAACTAATACATATATAGTGATATTAAACATTTTAAAGAAAGCCCGAAGACTCTAAAGGAAAAATCGTTGGCCCTAACACAACACGATATTAAATTTCAGTTTAAAACACAGCACCTTCCAAAATATTTATGTACTTAGCATATTTAATAGTACTGAACCATCCACGAACCAAATGGCACTATTTAAAATGTTTTCCTACCTAATTATTAATACTGATTAAAAACGAACATCGGGTTGTAGAATGTTTAGGTTGTGGTTGATGTGCGGCGGGTTTAAATGATCTGCATGTGCGGCGGGTTTGCTGGCGGCAGACCCGGCGGTGAAGCCAGTTACAGGCTCTGTTTCATTCCGGCGCTCCAGGTTGTGAGTTTACGGGTTTTGAGCATCGTTTAATTCCCCACATCCTGTTGCCTATAGGGTGTATCCGGAAGCTTTTATATAAGCTTTTACGTCAAGATTGTAAATAGGCCACTTCTTCATAGGTGTCATGACATGAAAAAATAATTAGCAACAATTAGACATGATATTAAAAATAAATAACCAGTTTATAAATGAACATGTATTAAACTGTAAAGAGGCTAATGAAAAAGATTCTTTGGGAAAAAATAGCAACCAAAAAAAAGTACCCATGCAGATTATTTTAATGAGACTTTTGTCACAGTCATTTTATTACTTAATTTAAACTGCAAATTAATTAATTTGACAATTTTATTATTCTTTTAAAATTATACGGAAAATGCACTTTTTTTTTTGCCTGCTCCTTTTTGCGGGTTTTACAGTGTATTTAAAACTCCATCCCCGCAACCAGAATCTAGCTGTTATGTGCTACCTTCCTTTATCCGGTTCCGTACCACTTCCCAGGTTATTGATAACTAAGTCACAACGTTTTATTTCGAGGTGTCTCTTTGCCAGAAGATGAATGCAAAAGGAGTTAAATCCTTACATGCGCATACGCGTTAATTATGATTTTTTTTTACAGGGAGTACTAGTTCAGAACCCCCAGTCTGTTATATCGAGACTCTCATCTCAATGTATAAAACCAAACAATGAAATCACTCAAATAAGCATGAAAGAGAATCCCTGTTATTAACGAGGTATCTTCAATCGTCTAAATAAAGGTTGAAAATGCTGTTACTGTTTTAAAGCACATTCGTTTAAATTTATACATGTACATTCGTGTGTAAATTTTGATTTAAAGAATTGTGTTGTGTCAAACGCTGATGTGGATTAGTTCCATGTAACCAGAAGGTTCCTGGTCCAAACTACACTACAGTGTTCCCTCTTATAGAGGATAGATTTATAGATTTAGGAAATATTCGGGACAACAGTTTTAAACCATTCTTCATAAACGAAACGCGCTTCATCTAGGATGAAGGAAATTGACATATTTTGTTATATCGTTGTAGGGTATTACAAAATATTATTCTCTTTTAGTCATGCAAAGAAGAAATTCCTGAAATTCGTCAATTATAAAAACCGATTTCTATTATCAGAAAGACGATAGTTATACTAAGACAAAAAATTGCACTACACTGCGTCCAGATTAAGTATGTTTTAATAAATCCACGTTGGTGTCGGCTGTTAAATTATACTGAAATGCTCATTGAGATAACAGTTGGCTTTACACAAATCCTTGGTTAAATGACAACCAGTCACATGAACGTTTTTTTGTCGACCAATGGGAGCACAGTATCATGATTTGTTCCAGGGAGGGGTAATACGGGATCCGTCCCGCAAAAGTGGGATCATCTCGCCAAACTTTCACTGGCCTCCCCGAACTGCAGATGGATGATTCCGCGGGAGGCTCAAGGGAGGGAGTCCGGAAGACATTTGGTTCGATAATTTGCAGAACGACAAAGCACCAGGAACCAAGAAACGGAATTTTAAGTGGTAGATGTTGTTTTCTGAATTCCCCTTAAGTGGTCCTACAGGCACCCATTCAATTTGACTCTTCTATTCTGGTATTGTGTCTATTTTCGGGAAGAGCAGATAGAAGACTGGAAGTGGGAATGGAGAAGGATCCTAGCAATGCCCCTAATCGTCACGGCCCGGTTCCCCAGACTGTCCAGCACGAACCCATTAGCTTCGGAATCGACCAGATACTCAGTGGTTCGGATCAAGACAGTTCTCACCAAAACGGCCCTCGGAGCGATTTGGATACTAGCAGTCGCACCGGTGGCGGAAGGTACCGCATTGGCAGCCCCGCTGGCGGGAGCGCGGCGCCTCACCCCGCATTATCCGGCGCCTTTTCCGGACTCACCGCACCTTTTGAGGAATCAGGACCGTACAGCGTGAGTCTGACCCTGGCTCCTGGAGGTGTGATTCGGGTACCTGCACACAGACCTCTAACTGCCGCTGTCCCGCCGCCCATGGCCAGCGCCATGCCTGGTTTCGGAAGTGTCAGTTTCCCGTGGATGGAGGCCAGTCGCAGGTTCGCCAAGGACAGGTTTACAGGTAAATACATTTAAATTAGTGCTGATAATGAAACCAGCAAGAAGGGAGGAGGAGAAAACTGCTAAATTTAAGTGCAGTTAACCAACTTTTATAGTATTGCATATTTTCGTCAGCGTGTGTTTTGGTAAAATTATCGATTTCGACGAGATGAATACTTAATGTTTTGAATATGTAAGCGATGCAAAATATTTCCAACACAAATTACTGCTCATTTAACAGTTTGTTGTTGTTCTTTTACACTTCATACTTCCTACTAAAAGTGCGCGGGAAAACTCTGACAAAAAAATTATGGTTAAGTCTGGTAAACTATTTGTATGTAAAGCCGTACCTAAGCAATTAATAGGCCTAAGTACAAATGTATGTACGGAATATTTCGAAATTATTGTTTTACACAGATCTGTGCTATACATCACAGACAGCAGCAGCAAATGTAATAATAATAATAATAATAATGATGATGATGACAATCAGGATCCAGCAGCGCCGCTCGTTGGACCCCTAATAATAATAATGATCATTCAAAGCTCTATAGTCACAGCAACTTACAGCAAAATACATTTCTCAAAGCAGCTAACAGCCTCGTGCCGATTGACTATCGTAATACACGAAACACGCATTGTAACAAATTTTGTAGTAAATATTAAACGATATTTGTTACTTAATGCTTCTTAACACCTTAACTTTAATTATAATTACAATAACGTGGATTGTCAATTACGAAAAACAAATAACCTTTTTCCTTTCACACGTCAAAAAATTAAAGAAAACACAAAACATTAACAATCTCCTATAATAACATAATGTTACAATATAGATAAACAAATGACAAATAAAAAAAACGGTGTTGTGATGATACAAAATAGACAACGTCGGAAACAACCAAAACTGCTTTTAAAAAAGAAAACCTTGAGCAACGATATTTATTACAGCTTTGATTGCTACATGTAACAACATGTGGCAAGTTATTGCGCTGACATTATTGGATAGTTACCCTCTCGCTGATCTACTGAAGGCCAAAAGTCAATAACATGATGGATTTACTTCGTCTCCTACGACTAAAAATTATTTCATAATTTAAAGCAGTAGTCAAGACACCTGTTTCTGAACAACGTATTCAGATTCACACACTCAAACGAGTACAACTTGATATTTTTCTCATTAGATGCGTTTTATTTTAAAATGTCGTTTTTAGGTTACCCGACATTGAGAAATATTTCCCATAAAACTATTCCTGAACTACACTTTCAAACATTTTTCTCCGTTGAAATACATATAGCATAAAAATACAAATACATTACAAAAATATATCTTTCTTTGCATGATTAGCGTATTAATTTATATCACTTTCGAAGTTTTTAATTAGTTTCCAACCTAAAATGGATAATTCAGGGCACGACGTTTGGCAGTAATTATGTAAAATGAGTCGCTGATAAAATACTTAGATACATCATTATCGTATCATTTGCATGTCTATAAGTTTCTGAAAACCCTTTTCATTGTTTTCCCAGATGAATTTTTTGAATCTCAGCATATATCTCAATTAATTTCTTATCAGTAAGGGCAAATTGCATATTCAAACTCTGATATCTATTGATGATACATGATGAATTCGTTCTTGGGTATTTTTCCCGTTTCTTGACTTTATCAATAAATACATATTGTGCAATTTGTCGTATAACCGAATATCTATATTAAAACGTCATAAAATGTCTGAAGACATGATTAATATAAAAGCTTTCAATTCGGTTGTTAACAATGGACGAAAAGTGAAACGTCGAATTCTTCTAAAACTTCTAAAAACGTTTGAATAAGATAAAAGTCGCATGCCACATAAGTATTTGAAACTGACGATTTTGTTAGCAGAATTATATTTAACTAAAATTAATTAAGTCATTATTAACTGCATTTGGCTTTTTATAAGACATGTTCGAAGGTAATTTAGGAAAAGAATCGGCGATTTGATTTCATTTACAGCTGTTAGGAAAAATCCTTGCTTTAAGATGTTGATATATTTTTTTTGTTGTTAAATAACCCCAGTTAAACTTCTAATTTCTTGTAATACACACACATGCGCGCACACACACTTTTCATTTCCAAGAACATGATATGTTTTTCCTAATAAATAGCTTATTTGCTGGGAAAAATACACTACGGTGTGGACAGTCTTACTATTTCAGTTCAAGTACCACTGAAGCTTGTCATCAGAATCAGAATCACAGAATCAGCTACACATACATGTACTAAGGATTTGTCTTGGCAGTATGGGTAAACACTTTCAAAGACAACACAAAACATGCATTTTAAAATGGAACAAAATAAAAGATGTAAAAATATAAGCAAAAATATAAGACTTAGACTTGACTTAATTGAAATACAAAAATGCTTAAGAGAATAATTTCAAGTTTATTGTTATTATAAGATATATATATATGGTGTATTGGATATGGCATAAACCAAGAAGCATTGACCCTCAGTAGGTGAACTGCATTTCCAAAATTATTCAGGCAAACGTCTGGGTGCCCTTGATGATAAATGCATTAAATAATCTGACACATTTTAAAACGATTAGCTTTATTGTTTAAACGTGCTACAGGTTTACTATGTATATAAAATTCACGCAGCCATTGAAACTGGTGCAAGTGATGCATTTAGTTAATTTCCTGTCTGAGGTGAGTTAAATGCTAGGAATTCTAGGTGGTTTGAATGATTTACTTTTTTGTAATTCTAAAGTCCAGTCATCAGTGGTGCCCGCAGCATGCAGGACACCCTCTGGGTGGGTATTCAGGCAGTTGTAGAGCCCTGGTGCCCACACTCTGATACGGCAGTGACAGCGGAGATTCCGGGGGCCTTTAATGGAATTCCCCGTGGGGGAGTTCCTGGGCTCCCAAATCAGACACCTGGTCACTGTTGCAGGAGACCCCCAGAATCTGAATTACTGAATAACCACTGGAGGTCTTACACACACCTCTCTATTACCCCATCCCCCCCCCCCCACCCCACACACCCCTTCTCCAGCAACACTGACCCCTTTCAGTGTGTCTCGGCGGATCGGTCACCCGTACCAGAACCGCACGCCGCCCAAGCGCAAGAAGCCACGCACGTCCTTCTCACGCGTGCAGATCTGCGAGCTGGAGAAGCGCTTCCACCGGCAGAAGTATCTGGCGAGTGCGGAGCGGGCCGCCCTGGCCAAGACGCTCAAGATGACCGACGCCCAGGTGAAGACCTGGTTCCAGAATCGCAGAACCAAGTGGAGGTAAGACCGGTGACGCAAACCTGAAGTGTGAAGGTGTCACACTCGCACCAAAACAAAACAAACCGTCAACGGCAGCTTCCTGTCGACTGCAAGATTGTTGCTCATCTCAACATCAATGTTAGGCCATTCGTCTGTTAGCCAGAATATCACAAACGAAACTAGCACTATGAATACATGTGGAATACCACTTGCATTTAATCCAGCAGTATTTAATGCACAGGGATGTTTAATATGAACACAACAATTTTATGAGTAGTAGCGTAACAGAGTGTGATTATCCACGTCTCTGTGTCTCTGTAGCTCTTACGTAATTGAAAGGCTGAAATGTGTAATGTTGCATTACATTGTGTCTGTGTTCAGCTTGCAACACTTTTACATTCATCGCTACTTAAGTAATACTTTTTTTGTACCACCATATGTTTAGCGTATTTTCTGAATACATTTTCTCGGGTGGAAATACAAGCAGTTTGCACTAATAATAACCGATTTAGCCTTAATAACATATGACTCATATTGTTGTGATGGCTGTGCGGGGGTGTATGCGTTTTTCTTCTGCATGATGTGTGCTCCGTATGTTTGTCCCCGACCACAGTGCTCACTGGAAAGGAAAGTAAAGCTGGCCTGAAGCTCGAATGTATCTGCACTTTCTGGAGGCACGCCAGCTGGGCTCGCTGCCGTCCACGGTGCCTTTGCCCGCAAAACTGTTCTGTTTGTGCATATAGCAACCCGATGTTGGCAGCAGAAATATGATTAAGTGCCTAAGTGGCTGTTACTGTTGCTCACTGTTACTAGGGTGATGGCGGCCATCTTTCCTATTGACATCAAGCCAGTGTGACTTAATGAGCAATCCACGCATTTTAAAACCGTGATGTAATCAACAAATGTAGAGCTGCTGGAAAACTGTCCACTTTTAATCAAATCGCTGGATAAAATCATCTAGAGATATTAGCATTCAAGCATATTAGTAGAAAACGTGCCAGCCCAAGGCCTCAATGGGTCAAATCAGTGTCTCTGTTATTCATCCACTCTACGCATCTTTTTTCTGACATCCATGCTTCTGTCTTTAACTCTTCCACTGTGCCTGTTTTTAGCAAAGCGTCTGACTCTCCGACTGTCCTCTCCCCACTTGTAACCCCGTTGCCAGGCGACAGACGGCAGAGGAGCGGGAGGCGGAGAGACAGCAGGCCAATCGGCTGATGGTCCAGCTGCAGCACGACGCCTTTCAGAAGTCCCTGGGCGACTCCATGCCCACTGACCCTCTCTGCATCCACAACTCCTCCCTCTTCGCCCTGCAGAACCTGCAACCTTGGGCCGACGAGGGGAGCAAGCTGGGTGCCGTCACCACATTAGTGTGAAGGTAGGGGCTATTTTCTGACTTTCCATTTGCATAACTGATTTCTCATTGACTGCCTTACAAAAAAAAAAAAACACTATCAGTGTTCCTGCTGATGCCTTTCCTTATTCCACGGTTTGACTTGTTTTCTACAGCAGGTTTCGTTAATCAGACAACTTCCACTCCTGGGAAGAAAACAGCAGCCCAGAGGCACAAAGTGGCAGTGCTGGAGACAATGTGCAGGGGTGGTAGTGGATGCACATGCCTTTAGGAAGACCAATAAGAGGAAGTATCCGAAGAGTACCTTTAAGAAGAGCCAATGAGGAGACATAATGGAGAGACACCCAACTGACAAAAGCCAGTAAGAAGCAGTATTCAAGGGGAGCATTTTACAACAGCCAATGATTATGCGGCATTGGAAAAGGACCACTTTAAACAGACACTGATTTAAACAACTGCTGTATAAGGGCAGTTTTCACTTTTTTATTAAAATGCACTTTTACATAAAAATCCTGTAAATATGCTGACCAGTAATGTAACGATGTGTGAAAGGGAATGCTGGTCCTGTGTACTTAGATGTTTGTATAACATGTATCATAACTTGCATTTACAAATTGCAAAACGTCAAAGGACCGTTTTACTTCCAGAGAGAATTTGACTCCAACTAAATACATTTTGATTAAGGCATCATGTGGATGATCTAGTGCTTTTGTTGTAGACTGAAGCTATATTTGCCTCTTCCTGAAGACTGAAACCACTATGAACCACTGCCTAATGGATAGGAGACCTCAGTTTTGTGGTATGATAGAGCTATTTGGAAGCTCTGAATAGATATTGACACATAAAATTGCACATGTGACAAAGTTCTCTTTTAAAATAGGGACAATGGCAATTAAGCGTCATTGGTTATTCATTTGCTTTATAAATGTCTCCATAAATTGCTAGTTTTATCTATGTATCTGTTGGTAGCAACAAAAAAATCCACGAAATACAGATTTTTGGGGGAAGGAACAGGGATTGAATGGGGCACGCTCACGGGGAATTAGACAAGATAGGAGCACAGTTTACTCTGAGACTTATACGAGCACCTCCTTGAATTCATTGCTTCCAGTCTATCTCTTTCTAACAAACTGCAAACTTTCTTTGTACAGTTACCGTATGATAAGAGGTGCTTGGTGCTGCCTA
This sequence comes from Mormyrus lacerda, assembly GCA_015163995.2. Taxonomy (NCBI): domain Eukaryota; kingdom Metazoa; phylum Chordata; class Actinopteri; order Osteoglossiformes; family Mormyridae; genus Mormyrus; species Mormyrus lacerda. Next base: position 2,586,215 of record JAABNX020000002.1, on the reverse strand, counting down.
TTTATTCCCCGTCCCCGAAGCCTCGACGAAATCCCACATTTCTGTAAATTTCTATAAATATTTCAAATGCATTTGCTCCCAAAGAAGAGACATTAAAAGTCCTTTATTACACATGAAAGCCAACGGCGGTATGAGTGAAGAAAACCGCAACTTGTACTCCGGGGAAGTAGGAATTGGGCCTAGAGCATAGAGGATAAAAATGGCGGAAACAATCAGCAATGGAGACACCCGTTTATCGATGGACACTTGAGATAATCTAATGGATCAAAATAAAATCAGTCCTAAGATAAAGTCAGGCTGGTTGAGCCAACTAAAGTACAGACAAGACTAGTGAAGAAGGTAAACATCTGCCGGGTTGGGTGTGAGCTAAATTGGGGTTCCTATTACAATAAAGTGTACTATTATTTGTATTTGACATATATGTAAATAATAATAAACGTATGTTCACTTTGTCATATGGTGTCATCGTGTTGCATTTCAGATGACTCTTGGTCCGTTGTGAAAGTGGAATGAGAAAAATACAATGAACGAAAGCGCACAAAAGTAACAGCGGACAAAACAGGAAGTAACACAAACTGAGAACACGTTAATGACAATCTAGAACTCGATACCTGCACGCCAAGTACTCGCTCCAAACTGCTGGACTTCACAGTTGACTGGAGTTTGTAGCTTCATGTCTCAGAGCGTCGTAGGTGGCGGCTCACAGCTGCAGTTTAATTAATGGTGAGGCGGTAGAGCATTCCTGGTGCACTGCTGGCATGCTATGTTAGATGTTCTCCTCAAAGGCTTCTCCTGCTTTTAAAATGAAAGCAATTTAAATTTTTACTGAGCAGATTAATTCAGAGGCTGATATGTGGTTTAAGTTGAGGGTTAACGATCTACATGCTTTGTTCATAATTTTAGTTTTGTGGACAAAGTTCAAAATAACCTGACCTAGAACAGAGTTGAACAGTTCTGCAATCGATAGAATCAAATCATAACACTGGCCCATAAGTGTATAATCAGCTTAATTATATTAATTATTATATTGTTTCTTAATAACCCATGCAAGACACTTTAGAGAAATGAGTTTTACTTTAATGGTTTTAGTCATTCTGTTTGGAATGTGTGTTTTTTTTTCTTTTCTTGCTTTTATTCACTATAAACGTGAATATAGGCTGAAAGCAGAAACTTTTCCTTGGGTACTGACTTCTTACCAGGTCTGTGTAAAATAAAACTGCAGAAAAATTATAAATAGGCCTATATACAAAGGCAGAAGCCAATGGCGTGGCAATGCTTTGGAACTCATTACAGTATCACGGGTTATGAACAATGGATGTATCCAAATAATTTAATGTTAAGGGATTTTCAGTAGTTCAGAAATGACTGCAGAAATAAAATGGATTCCTTCTGTTATTCATGTGTTTTGAATCAACAAACATACTGTTATATAAGAAATTCGTAATAACGCGTTCTGCTTATTGAATTGTAGGTAATTTCTTTCATTTATTTTTAATAAACAAACTCATCAACAGGTAATTTAACTGGGTAGTTGAAAGGATAGCGTTCAAGGTGTATTTTGTTTTTAGTTAACACATAATTTAAGTGAACCAAATACTTCCTGGTAACAAACAAACCTAAGATGAAACCAATGTATGAATGTATTCACTATTAATTATTAATATGTAATAACAAATATGCACGTTCGAGAGTATTCAGTAAACAAATACCCTGTACTCTGAAGATACAATTATTTTTGCAATAGTCTTACATCGCCATCTGTTGGTAAGTTGCAATAATGACTCTTAGTAACCGTTAAAAAGATTGTGTTTTTCCAACACAAAATCTATCGGGGTTTTAGTAAACTGTGTAGGCCAGTTGTTATCACCAGGTTATATTAGGCCAACAGTTATTTAAAAATAACAAGAATAAATATTTTTGATAGCAGGTGGAGACTGTGGCTGGATGTTCATGAAACTGTACGTACCAACTGATTTTTTTTTTGTTTAAAAGGCCTAAGGGCGAACAGCAATTAAATGTAACTTAGTGGCAAAATAAACGAGGACTGAATAAATAAAAATCGCTTACTTGCATGAAAACGTGAAAATTCACTGATATGCCCACAGCATATCAGTGAAACAAACAATGAAACGTTTATTTAAATAAGGTAATTTATGTACCCGAAACCTCCATTGCGAATTACGGCTAAGCGTTGAGCACAGTCTGGCTCGTAACTTGCCATTTTTGATAGCAGGCCGACTCTCCAAAACTTTCATAAAAGGATGCATTCCAGTCTAACATAACGCGAAAACTGAATACGTTCCTACCGGGAATCGAATCAACTTACACTGAAATACATAATACATACATCACTGCTGTTCTCGCGACCAATGGAGAGGAACTTAAGCCACGTATTAAAATGCCTGGACGAAGCTCCGACTTCCGAAGAGATTCTTTACAGTAAGTTCATCTTTCAATATTATTTTTCTTATTGTAACATGGAATGAAGTTTTATTGTCGTACCTAAGTTTGCAAAATGTTAGCATTTAATAGCGGTATACGCAGTGCTGCATTGTAAACTGCATAAAGCACCGGAGGTGATCAGAATCTTCATATGTATGATTCACACACGTGGACAAACCCTTTTCTTTCTTATAATCCAACATTTAGACATGGATCCTTCCACCTGTTTCATGTACTCCGTTCTGACGCTGATGACGTTACTGGGAAGCCTTGTGTACTTGGAGGAGACCTTGTACATAACCAGGAAACTTACGTCATCCTGCAAGAGAACCGCTTACATCTGGGTTACTGGCGCTCCACCTGTAAGGAAGTTATTTTATTGCCTTATGTTTTGCTCTTCCCTGCAATTCTGCTAAGATTATCTGAAGCAAAATTTTCCAGGTGATTGCCGCCACGTCGTGCGTTGGCCTGTGGGTTCCTCGCTCGTCCATGTTTACAGACTTCACTGCTTCCATGTAAGTCAAAGAATCTGTTCATTTTGGCGATTTAATCAGCTGAATTGTGTTGGAAAAAAATAACGCAGCTTTAATTCAGCTCCCCTTACAATCTAATTGATTGATGTTAATGTACTTTGTTAATGTACAATGTAATTTTAGGATCTTAACGTACTTTTTCTTAGAAGTATTTTTTAAAAATGTATTTTTGAAAGAATTTGAGAGTGTATTTTTAAGCTGTGGAATGGTTCAATCATTGAAATAGTTTGAACGATTCAACTTGTAAGCTGTGAAAAGTTTGATGTCTCCGGTTTGGTTCTTTTTTTAATGGATGTAAGTTGTTGATTGTTGAAGTCAGTACAATAATTCGTTGCTTAACGACAGAGATACGTTCTGTCAGTTGATTTCATCCCAGAGTGTACTTACACAAACCTTGACGCTACAGCCTACTACACACCTAGATAATATGATATAACGTAAATAAATTAAAAGTACAGTAAATGCATCAACCAGTAACAAAGTTGTTTATGATGAGTGTATTATATGCGCGATTTGTACACAACTGGCAGAGCAGTAGGTTTGTTTGCATCGGTTTCACCTCTAACACGTGAGTCATGCGTTGCACGCTGACATTATGATGACTGACGTCTGTAGGTGATAGGAATTTCTCAGCTCCTTTATAATCTTATGGGGGCCATGTC
>JAABNX020000002.1:2560527-2574548 GCA_015163995.2 Mormyrus lacerda | reverse complement strand
TCAAACCCTGGTCCCTCAGGTGTGAGGTAATAGTGTTAGCCTAGTGGAGACTCAAACCCTGGTCCCTCAGGTGTGAGGTAATAGTGTTAGCCTAGTGGAGACTCAAACCCTGGTCCCTCAGGTGTGAGGTAATAGTGTTAGCCTAGTGGCACCCCACGCATCCTTGTAGATCTTTTATTCTTGGTTCTTTTATTTAATCACCTTCCCTTTTTCAATTACTAGTCCGTTGTCATTCTGACTTGTACGACATCTTTATAAGACATCTTTATACAGTAAGGGGTCACGCATTCAGTCTTCAGGGAAAGTGGACAGTGGGACAAGTATGGATGGAAAAAATGATAGGGGAAAAAACCCTGAAAACGCTGCTAAAATCCATCCATCCATCCATCCATCCATCCATCTGCCAGTCCAGGACAGAGCAACATGATCACAGAACGCCTAGAATCAAATATTTATTTGATGGTAAAGTGTATTTTATTAAAAATCATCAAAAAAGTATATCAACAGTTCTGTAGTGTAAAGAGGGATGAAGCTTTGGCCAAAGACAATTTGTCATTTTACTGTTCTAAATAAGAACTGACAGTTTCCGATGTCATCTCTGACGATTTGTTTACCTTACTGAGTTGTGGCTTACCTGATCTTCTTCATCCTCTTTCCAGATCTCCAGGGACGAGATTCGGCCCATGGCATGCAGCACCTGAAATTTGGGACAGTTAACACCAACAATGTCTTCCCCTAATCTAGTTTTCAGTTGTGTCACATCCGATCTAAAAAGGCTTATCATTGTACTACTTCCAGGTCACATGCGCAGTTCATGATACTCCCCTCCAAATAAACAGGGTGTTCATCCATACCAAGAACGTTGAGAACATACTTGTATTCTTGGCTAGAGCATTTTTACTAACTTGCATGCCAAGAACACATTTTGGATGCAATGAATCATGGGATTGTTCTCATTGACAAGGATGCAACCGACGCACCCTTGATATTTAGGGCTAGTCGTGAGCGACATCTTGGGATTTTTACTTTCCTCCGTGCTTCTGTTCTTGAGTATTGGAACTATATAGCAATATGAGCGTACATTAAATGGATACGTAAGAGCACAAGAAGGGACAAGTACGCATACCGGTGAACACCCACAAACTGCCTGAGGGTCCTGCCATACCTCTCTGGCTGCTCTCTCTCCTGCCTGCACGGCCCCATCCATGTAGCCGCTCCATTTGGTGGCCGTTTCGGTGCCTGCAAAAAAGAGCCTGCCGAATGGCTCCCTGAGGGCCCTGCGGATCGGAGAGCCCAGAACAACGGTCATACTGTGCAGCCTTTAGGAGCAAACTGATGCTAACAATATGTATCAGTCTTCCTGCCCAGGTGCCTATGCCTAACTAAAGAGAGCAAAAAATTATTGGTTCAGTGAGGTAACCAATCAGATTGTAGAGGAGGCAGGCCCAAGACATCTGATTTGATCTGCCCTAGGAACATTTTTGTGCAAGTAAAACTCCACGAGCAACAATACCCAGGGTACTGACATATTTTATCTGGCTGCTATAAACATTTTTATGAAAATCACGATAAGTAACGAAAAGTAACAAAAAGTAATTTTTAAAAGATCATTTTGTGTAAAATGTGTTCGATTCGCTTTTAGAAATAATAGCAAATTACAGTCTGAATATGCACCCTAGACGTTTGCCGAGACTGGCTGCCATTTCCATTCATGAGGTCACATGACAGGATGCACCGAGGAGGGGATCCCAGTTCACTGTAGGGCTCACACTCGCACACAATATGGACAGTTGAAAGACACCAATTCATTCAAGTTTTTTGGGGATAAAACCCATAAAAACAGAGAACAGGGAAACACCACACAAACATGCAGGGTGGGACTTAAACCCCCAACCTGGTAGGTGTGAGGGAACATGCTGAATCTTCACATTAGCGCCATGCTTTTATTTCCTCCAAAACAAACAAAAAAAAAGTGACCATAAAGAGCCCCAGCACTAACAGGCAAATTTACAGCATATATGAGTTTTCATTCGTTTGCCAGCTAAAATACCTCACATCAACATGCATCCAGACGCTGCAGGGTTAATGACGCAAGACATGCCGTATAATTTAGGTTTCTCTGTTCTGTTTGAACTATTATCCAGAGTATCTGAGAGTGAAGGGTTATAATGTATGGGTGCTCCCTGGTATGCAAACCAAAACCTGTGAGTTGTTAGTGCAAGACTTTACTTGTTGAGTTACAGGTCACTTCAAATTGGTTCTAAGACAGAAATACCCAGTAGTCAGTCTGAGGCGAGGATGCGATTAACTGAATAAAGAGGTTCTGAGCCAGTGAATCTCTACCTGCTGAACTGGCGGTAGGTTCCAGGAGGGAAATAGGCAGCGTAACAGCCCCCTGAATACTGCTCACCACACCAGTCCTTCTCCTCGTAGTGAAGCGGCTATAAGGATTAACACTGGTGAGAGTTAAACACCACAATTTATCACTAGTAGCTCTTGCAATATTATATTCAGAGAAGATCTGGTATGTTCCGGGGTGCTTTGCACATACCTGAAGAGCTTCAGCAGTGCCCAATACCTTTGAATATATCTGACATATTCGCTGTTTCCTCTCCTCTTTAGTCAAGTGGATGAGCTCCCTGGCTTTTCTGGCTAAAATAAATCTAGAGAAGGACACAGAGATCTAATGAGACTAGTTTGCTTGTTTAGTCATAAACAAAAGGCAGCTCTCTCCGTCAATTTGCATTATGTAAATAGCTGTCAAGCTTAAAATGTGTGCGGTTAATTATTTTAATTGTCATAAAAGCAAAGTTGTCTGCAAAAACAACATCTGTGAATGTAATTCTGTAGAATGTTTTATTTAACGGTTCAATGGTTCAATGTGAGGCAAATTATGCTTTGCCATAATTTATTAACAAAAGTGATATTATGTAATGGGTTGCTATAATGCCAATGCTGAGTATATCTACGCATGAACATACACCGAAGAACCAGTTGCCTGGTCATAGCGATTTGTCCCTCGTCAAAGTCACTCAGATCATCTCATTTCCCTGCATCCAGTTTATCACCTACGAAAACCGGCTGTTTGCCTGCCATTTAATACATCCCAGACTGAATTTAGTGCTGTTGTTCAGAGATGATGAGCATTAGTTGCATCATCTGCTGGTGGTCATTATGTTTTGGCTCTGGAATATATGCTGCTTACGCACACGCTGCGTTTATTGCATGAGAAGGAGCAACATAAGGATTGTCCAAGAAGGGCGATAGAAATAATCACCCCATTATGCAAGGACATGAGCCGTCCGGTTTGGTGTCATCTAGGGTCATTGAGATAGGGGAGTCTTCATCTTCAATCATCATTGTTCCACAGTAGCCTGTAGAAAACATAAGCAGCCAATTTTACTGATCTTTTACTGATCTTTTACTGATCTTTGAGTGTAAAGGCCTTTGGGGTAACTGTAACTACGCCTGATCTCTGTGTTTCCCGTATAACTACAAGCACGTCATTTAAATTTCGCTGTGCTCTGTAAAAAGCAAGTCACCATGCATTCGACAAACAAGCCTCTAGATAGCATATTGCAGCCCAATCTTCATCAGAGTACTCTTGCAACTCACTTATACATTCAACTGCATAACATTTCCTTGAGTCATGTTCAGTTGTCTGTCTTTCAAGAGAATGAATCACAATTTTCCCTTATTTTTGATAAACTTGATTTTCTGCTTTTGATTCCATCTGGAAAAAACCTCACATGCAGTGGTCTGTGATGACATTTAAATTCTCCAAACTGGATTTATTGAATAACAATAATTGCTGTAGTTCTGCCTCAAAGCTTTTGAGCAAGAAACACAAAAAAAACAATTTGCATCGCAAATATTTACATTTTAAGCTTTTTACATTTTTAATGCAGTCTATTCAGTCTTGTGATCATTGTTTTTAATTGTAATTTAACTGTATGGTTGCTTGTACAATAACACAATACCATAATACAATACAGTGTATAATATATACTGCTTTTTAGGACGTTTTGAAAAACTGTAATGCACTTTAATCAGCTTTCAGTAACCAGTGAAAACTGGTTATAAATATAACAAATCTAAGATATTCATGCCAGATATACAAAATATTGTACATAAACAATAACTTATTTAGTATTTCACCCATGTGGTACAGCGGCTTTGTGGGCTTGTGGGAGTCATTACTACATTGTGGTTTGAATCCTGTCCTATGCTATGCAAATAGCTTGACTTTGGTTACTCTATTTCGCTCCCACTGCGCTGCTTGGTGCCACTAAATTGCCCATTACTTGTAACTGCATATATCAGTGTTTGCCCCGTGATGGACTGACATCAGCCCAGGGTGACCCCGTTCTTGTGCCCTTTGCCTCATGGAATTATAAGAGAAAGAGGGAAGCTATTCCCTTTGTGGAATAGAAGTCAAACTTTCCGGAGACTTTTTTAAACCTTGATTATTTGTCTGTGTTCGATTAAAATTCATCTCCAGATTCTTGTGGTGGCACTCTGACCTTCACTCTGACTTGATCACCACGGTACCACTGCTGTGGATCCCACTTCGCCATCCTACTTAGTGTCAAACTGAGGGGTTATAACTGATTCCCGTTTCACCCTCCAGTCCAGAAATTCCTTGATGCTTAGCCCTGTCTCCTGTCATTCAGCCTCACCTGATTGTTGAAACCAAATGGTTTTGGTTTAGGTCTATCAACACCAGAGCCTCTGTGAGCGTTGTTGCGTTTTCTTAATCAATCACGTTTGGCCCTTCAGGGCCACCATACAGAGAACTTCCTTCTCACCCTTCTCCTTCCAAAATGGCCGCTTGTAGTACACCATGCACTTGATAATGGAGCCCATGGGTACCCTCTGGATCAACTGATTCCTGACGGGTGGCAGTCCAGGTTCATAGTGGATATTCATGGTCAGTCCCGGTGGGATAGCACTGATAATATACCCCCCCTGGAAAAAAAAAAACAGAATTAAAATCGCCAGTCTATAGTTCAGTTCTGCACAAAGCCTCAGAGATGCTTGTCTCATAATGTGGTTTTCCCAGATGTAATCTATTTAATTCTGTCACTCTTTGTTGCATACAAATATTCACCCTCCGTATACAAACACACACACACACAACAGCATAAAACTGACGAGGTCCTTTTGCATTCCAGAGTACCTCCTAAAAGAGGATTATTAAATGCAACATCATGTTAGCAGTAACGTAAATGTGAGCTCACCTTGTATCTGGCTCCAGTTAATGTCTCCACAGACACCCCCTCAGCATTCTGAGAAACTCTGACTACAGGCTGGTTCAGCATGACGCTCCCCTTCAGCTGCTCTGCTATTCTCTCGCTGATCTGTCCAGACCCCCCCACGAATTTCCTCTCCTTCAATTATAAAACCAAACACTGAAAAGAAGCTGATACAGTACCGCGCAACATTTGACGGCATAGAAAATATGTAAAGCTACAGTATTTATCTTGGCAGTAAAACACAATTTATCATTAGAACATACGTAATTAACAATACAACAATAAAAACTAACAAGAATTTCTTATATTCTCCAAAAAGCTACTGATATCTAGTTGGAAGTTCCCAGACCCTCTCCTCAGGGGCACCTTAGCCATTCAATGAATTTATTAAATTTCATCACAAGCTCACTTAATTAATAAATTAAATTAGTTTTTAAAAAGGTATTGATTAGCCATATGAGGTGTGGTCGTTGCCAAGTTATGGTTGAATCGGATGTCTGCTGTAAATACTGGGGTGACTTTCGGAGAGGTTTTGAAATGTCTAAGCTGACACACTTTGACAGACATATAAGTTTTACATTAACATGAAGATGTTTTAATCACCATTTTCTTTGACTGCCTAAAAATATACAGTACAGATGCTCCTCTACTTATGAACATTCAACTTACGAACTTTCAGACATACAAACAGAGGACTGTAAGTCCACATCGTGATCCTAAGGCTCCCGTTTCCTGTCCGCAACATCAATTTTTTTCCTGGGCGCCAATTCCGCCGAGTACGACTTCTGACTGCTACTCCCGCCGCACAGCAGCATCGCGTGCGCACTCCCAGCATCCTAGTTCTTTGTACTTGTATATATCCTTAAAACGATGTTGAATGAATACCTATGAACATTTCAAGTTACGATCGGCCGTTCGGAATGTATCTCGTTCGTAAGTAGAGGAGCGTCTGTACTATATTTTCAAACTTTTTTTTGTGGGGGGTGGGTGGTGTTTTCTGCCATGTAAGCCTTTCAAATCTTACAAACCTGTCCTCCATTCGACGTGGAGAAAATTCTTCTTGTTCCTCCACACTGCTTCACGTACCAAAGGAACCAGAGCACTGAAACTTCATGAGGCTCAGATGTCACATTGACATTCACAAAAAGCTTGGCAAAGTTCTTAGCTGTCCTGTAATGGATAAACACAAGTCTCTCTTGGATTATTCCACCTACGGCAACCCAACTCACTTTGGCTCACCTCGACTAACATTTGTGCGTATGGTACATTGAGATAAACTGACCTAAAGTTCTGCAATTGCTTGTCCCATTCAGGGTTGCGGTGTGCATGTGTGCGTGAATAGACCATACATCACAGCGACGAGTTTGCCTTAACTTCAAAATAATCAAAATTTTGCCTTTTAACTAGTCAGTGAGACGCCATAGAAAGATCAGCCTCGGACCTTGTCCAGCAGATTTTGTCAATCAGCTCCCTCATCGTCATGTTGTCCCAGTCCTCTGCATGAGAGCAGGTCCACGGGGCTTCGGCAGGTATCTGGGACAAGAGGAATTCTGGGTAATGACTCCGCAGCCATTAGCATCAGTCACCAGCATTTATTTATTTTATTTTCCTGATGTGAAGCTATTATCATTAAAACTGGGCATAGTAAACTATGTTTTACTGCTTTGATACCAGCAGCATCCAGATTTGATTTATAAAGGCAGTCAGGCAACATATTAGGGCCCATAAACACATCACATTGACGAGGGGTGATGCATTTAACCGTGATCATATATTTCAATAAAACGATCAGTGTATGAAGTTGTAATTTGTTTGCAAACTGCATTTATTTATTTTCTTTGCGTGTTCTCTGGTAATCGGCCGCACCTGTCTTCCCAGGGAGTCCAGGGTTCTCCAAAGGTTATTATAATCCAGGTACACCAGGATGTTCCACGCCGGTGGGAAGGGACCGCGGAAGGGGTGAGCCTTACCCTGACACAAAATAGCAAATAGTGAAAACATATGCAATAGTTTTGTGCCAGGAAACATGTCTTTAAAATGAGGGAAAGACAAATCATTATATTTACTCAGAAATCAATAATAATCCGCTTTGTAACCTTTGCAATAAGTAACTTGCGATTTGACTTATTGCGAAATCCAGCTAAACTGAAATGACAGCATGCCCACTGGCCTTCTGGTATCTATAGCAACAGAGGATAGTGCCAAGGAGATTTAATAACAAGGAGAACGAGCAACTGTTCCAGACAATGCTGTATCTGACAAGGTAAATAGGGGATGTGGCCTTTTTGTGGTTATTAAAAATGACAAAGAAATTCATTGATGGTAAATCAGGAGCATTTAAACACCGTGATTGTCAAAGGTTTACTCAAGCTGCTGTTTCTGGTCATTGTGTAACCATAAGATTCTATAAGCTGCACCATTAAGCTAAATTGAGGAGCATTTTAATGATAGTGCTTCATAAAGGTATTTGTGACATTAGGTGTGGTATTACAATGTATATAATGGTAACACTTTATTTGATGGGGCACAAATGATATTAGTTAACAAGTTAATATTATTAACAAATATTATGCTAGTACCTTTGTATTAATTAACCACAAACTTAGTTATTTATTCATGCTAATTCATTATTAATGAATTGTGATGCATGTTCCATTTCATGCACTTACTATATTTGTTACTATATTTGTTAATTCTATAAACCTGAAGGAACTATTGAATGAACAAGTCACGAATTACACAAGTGTAATACTGATCTCATGTCTGTTTATCATTAATGAATTGATGCATATTTTATTAAGTAGCAACTATATTTGTTCATGATTTGAACTTCAGTAGTAACTGAGTTATTACTAAGTATTTGTGCCACAAGTAAAGTGTTACTCCTATTATGCAGCAATGTTTCCCTGTGATCCACTACAATTCAATAATTCATTGTGTCGAATGGAACCCGAGCAGGTGCTTTACCTTAGTATAATGAAGAAGCTGCTCCTTTTCATTTACCAAGTAGGTTTTCACCCCTAACTCTCTCGCAAGTCTAAGGATGCAGTTTTGGGTGGGGCCGATATAGGCACCTCCAAGGTCCACGTACTTGAATTTCGATCCCTCGACGAATAAGAATAGCTTTAGTCATCAAAATAGAAAAACATGATAACATACATCCGTGGAAAAAAATTAAGAGACCACAGGACAATTATTTGTTTGATTCATTTCTCAATTTCTGGATGCGTGTCTATGAATGATACTATTTTTTGCAAACTGCAGCCTGATTCTTCTCTGTTTCTCATTAATGAAGGAAGACGTCCTTGTTTGATCGAACTTCAGTCCTGCTTCTAGGAGTCTGATATGAACGGTCCTAGCAGTGCATTTCACACCTGCACTTAATGTTTCCCATTCCTTTTAAAGGTCACTTATGTACTGTTGTCTTAGAAATTTTGAACCTAGAAGCAACCTGCTGCTCAGCATAGCCTTCTGCCAGCAGAACCAGGATTAAATCAGGATTTAAAAATGCAGATTTGTTTAAAAATATAGAGTGGTCTCTAAATTTTTCCCAAGGCTGTATAACAATGGTATGGCATGTCACTCTGGATTATAAGGTCCGGTGATGACGTAGGTCCTCCTGGATGAGATGGTGGTGTCTGTGACAGTGCTGGTCCTTCCCCTGAGACTGATGCGGACATACTTACTGTCACAGTATAGGTCCTTCCCCCCACTCGATCCCGTGCTTCCAAGACTACCACAGTCAAACCAGATTCTTTAAGCAGCTTGGCTGCACTCAGACCTTTGAAAGGAAGAACAAGATAGAGTCAAGACGTGGCTGAGGTATGAACCTCGAGGGTATTTGGACAAATAACATTGTCCTTGCCAAGAAGAAATGGTTACTCTCCCATTCTGCAAGATAATGTCCAGTGAAGTAGCTCATCATATTCATTAAATGTATATGAAACAACACACACTCTTACTGTTCACATTTAATAAACTGTCCCTGCAAGCCTAATCTTGATAAAATTTAATATGCAAACAGAGCACATACAGAAGAGCATGCTCTCTCCTGTTCCCGTTCTCCCGTAATCTCTGTTTTCTCTGCTTTCTCACCACCGACTTCAGCAGGACCACACTGCATGCTGAGATATCATTCAATAACCTGTAATGAAGACTCGTCTGTCAGGAAATTGTCCCTTGCTTGCCAAACACTGACAGCCGCACCGTGACGTACTCTGGCCATTGAAAAGGGCAGGTTGACAGGAGGGTTTCCAAGAGATTTCCGGGATGATAAATCGGAGGTAATTTCTGCTAGCGCTTCTTCTAAACAGCTATTCATGTATTCATCGGTTTTACCTTAACGTATAGACATACCTGTTTGGATGTGAATTCTTTCCATACTAACCGATGCTGCAGCCCCTAATCTGTCTAGCTTGTCTGTATTCCGTTTGTGATATTAAGGAAAATATTTTTTAATTTGATTAAAATTCACCTCTGGGTGGAGTTTGCATGTTCTTTCCATATTGCATGGATTACCTTTCACAGTCCAGTGATATGACGTTAGGCTAATTGATGTGTGACTGCGCATGTATATGTCATACGTGTTGGGTAGGTGGGCAGGTGGATGGATGGAATGATGGATAGATGGATGAATTTAAATAAATAAAATATCACCCCAGCTAAACAGAACACAGGCTACTATGGGTAATCCTTGGTAAATTAATAAAATGCTCTTTTAAGCTGCTAGCAAAGAAAGATACATTTAATTATATAATAAAATGAGCTGAATTTGCACCCACAAATCCTTGATGGAAATGCAAACTGAAGACATGATTAGACAATAATAAACATTAAACATATTGCAGGATAAATTAGCAAAACAGGTCGAAAGAAAGTTCCCACCTGACAAACCTCCACCAAGCACGATGACGTCTGCTTGTTGACCTTCAGTCTCCTGGTTTCCATCCATGTTCAACCCTAAAAGCAACAGGGAAATGACTCCGGCGGAGTGAAATGCTACAGGTCTGCCTGCGAACGTGATCTCCCCCTGCTCGCCGCTGTGCTCTGTGCAAACACTGACCCTGGAGGGGAGGAGCTAATCGCTCTTATGTTGTTAAGGAGACATCTGGCCGCCCTGCCGTCAGCTGGGGCCCGTGCTGCTCCGGCCCGCTCTCCACCTCACAGCCTCGCTCACACGACACCACATGATGCCATTTCATGAAATATGGATTAAACGCAGGTAAACACAGACTGCCTGTGCTGGTGGAGTTTATAGGATAGAAAGCCATCGCAGCAAAACAAATCAAGAAACAAATCAAGAAAAAAAGGAGGCAGTTCTGCTTTGTAGAGCATCTAATTGTCAGGAATATATGTTTATATATGTGTTATATATGTTTTTAATGATAAGTAACATTATCTAGGTATGATATTATTCACCTATATTTATTGTGTTTAGTAGATTAATGCTGAAACACAACCTTTGTAGAGTTACCTTTTAACTGTGAAATATGGTTCTTATATCAGAGTTCATTTGACAATTGAGGAACCACATACACACACACAAATGCACATATATATATATATAAAAGCCTTCAGCACTGAGTACATGGTGTAATACTATATAAGGTCGTATGCTTTTTGGCAAATGTACATGGAACACTCAAGTATCCATCTACCTTCAATAAGATCCAGTATAATAACATAATTCGGCGACAGCAGTGTGTGCAGCCACATGTTGTGGGGTTGCAGGAGGAAGCACAAAGAGAGACCAAACATGGTTGGGTGGGGCAGGAATTACACACCCAGGCTATGCTACTCCACCACCCCACAATACATTCAATCATTAAACCTGAAGGGGCTCATTCAGGGAACACAAATCTCGAAAACGTCACATGTGACAGTTTGTGGCTCCCTCCAAATATCTGTGGCTTGTAGATTACTGCCATCCTCCTGAACCGTACTGCATTAAAACCTGCAAGTCTATCTTACATTACTACTTACCCAGTATGGGGTCACAGTGAGCCTGGAGTTTATTCCAAGCAGCATAATTAAACATTATTCAATACCTGGCCAGATGGGCGTCTGCAGGTCTACATTCCAGCTAATCATCTTGGCTGAATTTGGCAAATTAGTTCTTTGTCATTACAATTTATAATGACATCAAAGCTATGCAAGGAAAGGACTGATGTCCAGGGGCAAGAAATGTAGAGATCCACTCATGGGCCTGGATATCTGATGAGCAGAAACAAAGGGGATGGACAGGACTTGGAAACTGCACTCATACCTGGCATTGGATACAAGGAGTGTGGCACTAAGCCACCAATGCACTATTTACAATTATTTATTGGGTGCGTTTATTCAAAGTGACATGCAATTCAGAAAAAGAGGGTCAGTAAGTCCCTGGAGCAATTGACGTTTAGGGACGTGCCGAGCGGCCCGACAGTGACATCACTCATCCGCTTAGAGGCGCAGCCTCAGGATCCACTGAGCCCCACACCGCCCCCCACAAAAGACCCCAAAACCATTTGACTTATTCCCTTGTGCCCTGGTGCAGTTATAACAAACAAACTCCTGTGTCGTCCTGTCAGAGCTTTATCTGTGCCATCTTAGGTAATTCAATTTGACTCGAAAACAGGCATTATTTTCGAGCAAGTCTGGTTTCTAGTTTGGCTTCTTCGCTCCCAGGTTTACCGGTAATACACAACCACTCCATTGCGAAACAGTGATTGATTTCAGGCACATGTTCTTAAGTAAGTATACCTTTTTCTTCTTTTCTTTTGCTGCTGGAGTCACAGTTCACCCCAAGGCGTCTGTGCAGGTAGCCATGGGACACAGGGCATTCAATGGAAGGCCATTAAGCAAATGAATAAACAGAGCCATGACTACACAGTGATCCACTCCAAGCGGACACCATAATCCTATTTGTGCCGCGTCCTAATCCACTTACGCAGACTTCAACAAAGCCATAGGTCCATCTTTTTACCCCACGATTCGGCACCAGCGCTTTAAATCCAATTAGAATGCGGTTCATGGGAAAGCGGAACATTTTACCCTTCGCTGTTAATGTTGGATGGAACGTGTAAAACAAATGTTTTTCCCTCACCGAATTATAGTAACACTTCATTTCTAGATGTGACCTCATTGCTATAATCGGTATTTGCATATGTGAACAAATGTATCCGTTTTCCTATTTAAAATCATTCATCACCCAACCTCTTTTCCAATACACAGCCATGGGGGGGGGGGGCTGTCACAGGACACCAGCACAGGGCATATTTACACTCTGGATAAGATGCAGGGCCATAGGAGGAAGTATGTAGGTAGTTTACAGGAACTTGCGGGCCCTTTTAAGGGCAAGCGGAGAAAGCTTGTGTTCTTCATCCCGTTCTAAAGCAGCAGCGAGGGCTGAGGTGACCTTTGTGGACCCTCAATGCTGTTGTGATGTGAAATATGAGGAGACATTTATTGTGCCAGCGAAGAATGTAAAGTGTAGGGGAGACATTTTTTTCACTTTATTAACAAAATGAAAAAGCATTTTTCCATTCATAGAAAAGTTCCCATATCTAGTCCAGCGGTGTAATAGCTCTTGGGAGGTCTTTGATAAATGTGTCTTATACATCAATTAACAAATCACCCCAAAAAAATTCATGCATGTCACATTGAATTTTTTTGTAAAACCGGCAATGTTTTTCACTTCACTGTACCAACCTGTGTCATTTGCCCTACAGAACACATACAAAACATGTTAGATGCAATGAACTGTAATCTACTGCAAATTATCCCTCAAGCCATCCATCTTCCAGCTGATCCGGTACTGGTTCACTGGATCTACAGTAAGTCAGTTATTCACGATGCTATTGACTCCCTAAAAATCCTTGAATTCTGTTTGATTAATATACCGCTTCTATCCACTGGGTGGCATAGTTTTCTACAAACGAAGAAAATATTTTGACGGCCCTGGGTAAGTGTTTTAGGTACATCGTTATCTAACACAATTACGTGACATGCTGAGGATGTTTGTCAAACCAGGAACTGGAAAAACAGAATAGCAGAGTTGCATTGCTATGTAAATTCCCCTAAATTTGTCTGCTGAGTTTCACAATAACCTAACAGTGAAAAACCCACAGCTTCCACAGAACCACAGCTTCTAATCCTGAAAACTGACTGAATGGGACTGTGTGTGTCCTCCCGACGGGACCTTCTCCAAGACCTACATCAATACGTACATTAAATTCATGTGTGTTTCATAAACAACTTCTAGTGCGAAGGCCAATATGTGTATACAAATATAGGATAGCCCAGCTGCGAAAAAAAAAAAAAATTTTCCTTAAGTCAGAACAATGGACAGTACACACAACACTTCACATTCTGCATTATTGAGCATATAGTTTAAGCAATCAAAGTCACTGATGGAAAAAATATTGAATCTCTACGATAATGAAAAGAGGGTTAGTGGAGTCAGGTGTGGGTTTTACATGTCGTGATATATAAAAACACCCAGACGGTTATAGATACCTGCTCTTGTGAATTTGTTTGTGTTGTTTGTTAAACGACACTGTCTTCATCATTATGGTTTGGATGCAGTGTTCATTTTAATAGCAGGAATTTTTTAGCAGTTTATAAACTCTATATTATTTTCCCACAGGCTAATACATTTTTAAGCTCATGTCTAATGCCTTGTGACACAATGGGCAGTACGGTTGCCTCACATTTCCATGATGGGTTTTAAGACCTGGGGGGGGGGGGGGGGGGGGGGGGGGGGGGGGGGGGGGGGGGGGGGGGGGG
>JAABNX020000002.1:2532662-2560427 GCA_015163995.2 Mormyrus lacerda | reverse complement strand
TGGGTTTTAATACCTGCACCGCCCCCCCCCCCCCCACCCCCGCCCTACTGGTGACCAGCTTTGTGCTCACTGCTGCCTGAGATGGGCTCCGGGCCACCAAACAAGCCTGACCGCGATACAGAAATGCATGGATGCATAATACTTGTCATTTAAGAAAAAACTCATCTGTCACACATTCTAGTATCTTTGTGCATCAAATGTAATTAAAATAAAACTATGCCATGTAATTGTAAAACAACGCAATTTTAAGTTCTTTGAGTATGCAGCTGGATATTTGACTAACCTCGTAAATGATTTCATGAGGCACCTCAAGTATATTGTTAAGTTCTTGGGAACCCTGTTAGATATTCCAGGTGCTTTAAGTTTTTACTGGGTAGGTTAACATACTTTGTTTTCACTGTGTGTTGAATTAGAGAGGAGATTATTGACTTTTAGAAAAGCTTCCTTGGCCTAATTTATGTCAACGTTTCTGGGCGCAGTGTGATTTTGTTCCCTTTCAGTTTCAAAGAAAGACAGCATTAGTAAAGGCTACTGGATATGATCAAAAGGACCCGATACAGCTACTGCAATGTTGCTGCTACAGATTTTAAATCCGGCGATAAAAATGTTATCATGCCTTCCTAAGATCAGGACATTATAAAATGTAAAGAACAGATAATTATTTTAATTATCAGGCCTACTGACGTTCTGCTGCCATTGAATACTGCGAAGGTTAAGCCGTTACCTGTCTGCCTTTGGGTGGTTTGGTAGTTGATACCGTACTGCCGCCATATCAAGAAAGAGCATTACACAAGACTTTTTTTGCATCGATAATATTCAGTTACAAAATAAAATGCAAATGAAATGAACTTTACTATAGGCATTACAGATACAGATAAGAACCGACAGCACACCGTCTCCCTATCAATTTCCCTTGTGTCATTTCCTAATCTACCTCCGTTTTCTACCCCGTAGTAAATTTCCACATGAACCACAACTTCAGTTTTAGCTGTAAGATTTTACTTGCGCCAGCAGCAGAAACCCCGCCAATGACTGCATTTAGGCAGATTTCTTTCAGAATAACAGACCGATATTGGGAGATCCGCAATGAATATTCAGTTTATAATAATATTACTCAGTAGCTGTGCAAATCTATCCCGAAGCGCTGTAAGGGAGTTATACATCGCTTCTGAGGAGATTGCTTGGGATTACCATGGCGCAGTTAACCTGGAAACGCGTTCAGATCTAAGGTAAAATATACAGTAATATTAATATAAAAAACAGTCCTGTTAATCTTAGTACTAAGTAACTAAGTACTTAATATTAAATGAATGCTGGATAGATAAAAATGCTACTATGTAAAACGTACGAATATATGAAACCTGTGAAACACGATATATGCATTTATATGTACTGAATTAACCTATATTGATATGTGTAGATCTGTCTTCTATTCATGTTTAACATTCTGTGCCAGTTTTTATAGGAGACAGCTTAATTCCAGGGATGGCTCCGAACAGTATGTAAAAGCTATTTACCGAGAATACACAGATGCTACCTTCTCAACACTTAAGGCCAGACCTTCGTATAATGGTCAGTATATATCGAGCCGTCGGAGGGGCATGGATACCGGGATACTGTTTACCTCTGCTGTATAATTCTGATCCGTCCCCCGGCGCTCGTTAACGTCTTCCACCGTGGGGGACCCGTAAAAATGCCTAGATAATGACCTTCTTTAAATGTCCACTAATCTTTTAAGGAAATGTCAAGTTAAAACACTCATAGGAAAAAATACAAGAATAAAGTCCAAACCAACAAGGAACACAAATGCCTTAACTTATTTCATCCAAACAGAAAAGCATTTCTTGCAAGTAGCAAAAATATTCAAAACGATATTGCTTGCTTTTCCCTCTCGTATGCTCCGTTCTTTGCTTATTTGATATAATATGTTTTTGAGTCGCTTTTATCCCGTTTTTAAAAGAAACTTTCTAGAAAAAAAGAATTATATACGTTAAATGAGGGTTCTGCGATGTTTGAGATCTAAACGACTCTACAGAACATCTGGACTTGCTGTGTGATACTGGAACTTTTCTATGTCTGATGAGCAGAGCAAGATTTTTATTGTTTTCACGACAATGCCGAAAATTATAAAGCACAATTTTAATGTTCTACCTGGAAAGAAATAATGTGTTTTTGATGCTTTAACTGTTTTTTTTTTAAACGTTTTCTTAGTACGTTCCGTAAACCTTCTGAGGTTAGTGCCATATTGTGGATTTCAATTTTTCCTTTTTTTTTTAGGTATTCAAGGTCCAACAATAAGAGCTGAAGTCAATGACAAGGTCGTGGTTCATTTCAAAAATTTTGCATCCCAGTCCTACAGCATAAATCCCATTGGCATATCTTATTGGAAACAATCTGAAGGTAAGTTATGATGAGAAATTAAAGGGGGTATATTAATCAGCTATAGACTAGCTATAATATCACCCCAAAAAAGATGCAGATTTGAAAGAATTATATGATGTACAACCACATTTTCTGTGGCTCGTGTTTTTCCAAACCCTTAAAACAACCGAGGTTGTTATTTGTAGTCAAATTATTCTTCATGATCCTCCACTAACTGAACGTGTAAATTCCGCAGGAGTCGGATACGAAGATGCTACATCTACCCAAGAGAAAGAAGATGATGCTGTTGCCCCTGGCGGTTATTACCGCTACGTTTGGGACATCCTGCCAGCCGATGGCCCCACTACAACGGATCCAGATTGTCTCACTTACTCATACTCCTCCCAGGTTGACGTGGTTCGAGACGTTAACTCTGGTCTCGTCGGCCCTTTTCTCATCTGTAAAGCAGGTCAGACATGCACATTGCCTTCATGCACGCCGCGTGCACTGTGCCGCATAGAAACTTTAACTGTAGCCTTGATATCACCATGCAGGTTCTCTTACAAGTGATGGTCATCAAAAAATCCCAGAGTACATCCTACTTTTTGCTGTGTTTGATGAATCGAGGAGCTGGTACGGGGAATCGGGAATGTCACTGGAAAGATTCCAGAAGACTAGACAGAAAAAATTGTATCATACTATCAATGGATACGTCAACTCAACCCTACCAGGTCAACCCTTCCTTTATGTGCAAAGCAATCTGCACATTTGATCACTGTCACCTTTACAGTAAATATAGTAACGTTTATTAACAATGGAATGCTTGTCATGCATCTTATTTCCACCACTGTACTTACAAAAATGCCCTTGTGATGTCTTTAGGTCTGAAGATTTGTCAAAAGAGCAATGTGTTCTGGCACTTGATTGGAATGGGTTCCTCTTCAGAAATCCACTCCATATATTTCCAGGGACACACATTACAAGTGAAAAACCACAGAAAGGTCTTTCTGGAAATGACACCCCTGACTTTTGTCACGGCGGAGATGAAGCCTATGAGTGCTGGGAATTACATCATCTCGTGTCAGATCCACTCTCACCAGCTAGGTAATAAGCATTTCGCCCGTCAATCCAACTTTGACAATAAATGAATAAACTAGCTACACATTTTTGAGAATTTTTTTACAAATCTGATTTGAATCAATTTACATGCATTGCAGATTTCACAAACCCGCAAAATCTGTCTCTGTATTTGAACAAAAACTATTTTATGCATTATTTAGCAGCTATCAGATAGAGAAAATGTCGCACCTACAGCGTATCAGTCATTCATCTATAACATCTCGTTCCAGCTGGCATGACTGCTCAGTTTACTGTGGAGGATTGCCCTGAAACAGCACAGATTTCCAAAAAGTCTAATTTTATACAATCAGATGACTATGAGTATGATATATCCCTGGAGGGCTTAGTGTCCCCCATACTGATTAATTCTGGCCTGACCCCACGTTCTGCGGTAAAACTCAAACCCAAGACATGGGTGCATTACATCGCTGCTGAGGAGATTGTTTGGGACTATGCTCCGGAGCTCAGCGAAGCTGACAGGTAATGACAGCAGGGGAAAATCATTCATGCGCAACGGCGTTAGTTTCATAATTTAGCCTCCTAATGTTGTCATTGCGTTTCAGAACTTCAGACTACATGACGCGTGCTCCGCAGCGCATTGGCAAAGAATACAAGAAGGCCGCATATGTCGAATACACTGACGCAAGTTTCCGGCAGCAAAAAACACCGAATGGTAGTTTGCTGGGGCCTGTGTTACGAGGAGAGGTGGATGACAAAATTAAGGTGACACAACGAAGGAACGGCTGCTGAAATATTTGGGTGTCTTGAGATGAAGCTTGCTTGGGAAATGGGACTCTCCAGAGTGAATCAAAAGAACAGGGAAATCTCTGTGATATCCTCAGACAGTCGTCTTTTCCTCAGTCGTCCTTGCAGGGGTCTTCGTTAGCCTCTCTGTTTTGTTTATAAGGGAGCCACAAGACACAGGGGTCTAATGAAAGCCAAACATCTGACCTTAATTTGGATGTATTATATAAGTGGCTGGTAGCAATTAGTCAGTGTGACAAACGCCATGCCTCCCGCCCGTATACAATTCAATCATTATGATTATATATTTTTTATTTTCTGAATATTGCATTTCTGACCCTTAATTTCATTGCCTCTAGCGCCCATCTTATTCCTTAATTGAGTTTTTGGATTTTTTTACTGCCTGCTTCAGCTTATTGCTATTTTAGTTTTTACTATCATCTGTCTTCTCTGTTTTAACTGCTCTTTTACTGTGTAGCATATTGGGTGTGAGAAATGTGGTCTATAAATAAAATATTATTATTAATGCCATTATACATTGCAGGAAGATTTTCAAAAATTATCTAAATTTTTTAGATGACAAATGAACTGATGTGGTTAAGTTTGAACATGTACTATTGCAATTTTTTTAGTTTTTGTTTTCTTCTCACTTCTCACTCAGATTGTATTCAAAAACCTGGCAAGTGTGCCTTTCAACATTTATCCTAACGGACTTACCAGCGTCTCCCCATTTGGAAGCCGAGCTAACGGTAAGGTCACCTGAATTGACATCGGGTAGGTTTTTGAAGCTGCGGAACCCGGCAGTCGCTGGTGTTATTTGCCGACTTACTCGCACGTCTCCATCTACAGTGAAAGACCTAAGGAACTATCCCGTGATGCCGAACGATACTTTTGTGTATATATGGAGGATCACGACAGAGGATGGACCCACTAAGGCTGATCCGCGATGCCTCACCCGTCTCTACAAGAGCACCATCAACCCCATCCGCGACCTGGCTTCAGGCCTCGTCGGCCCGCTGGTTGTGTGTTACAGGAAGACGCTGGACAAAAGAGGCAATGTGGTAAGGAACGGTACATGCATGCAAGATGCAGATGGCCATACCGCGGTACAGGCCTTCATCGCCACTCTTCATCATTTTCATGTGATCTTCATGACATACGTTTTGTCCCAGTTAATGTCAGACAAAGAGAAGCACTTGATGTTCACGGTTTTTGATGAAAACCAGAGCTGGTATATAGATGAAAACATTCAAAAGTATGTTCAAGATCCATCCAAAGTGGATCCCGCTAACCCTGATTTCTACAGATCCAACGTAATGTACAGTAAGTATGTGTAGCTTCGCGTTCCAGTCATCTGTCAGATATAAGCTTCCCAAGCATTTTACTTACGTCGAGTTTCTCCACAGATGTCAATGGCTTCATGTTCAACAGCCTGAACTTCGCCACCTGCCTGGGAGATGTCACCTTCTGGCATGTGCTGAACGTGGGCACCCAGAGTGACTTCCTGTCGGTGTACTTCATGGGAAACACCTTTGAACGAGACAAAGTATATGAAACAGTTCTCACTCTCTTTCCTATGAATGGAGAGACGGTCAGTATGGAAATGGAGACCGTGGGTAAGGTCACTCAGTTTGCTTTTTAATTGATTTGGGTTTATGGAGAACTGTATATGTTAAATTAGCAGGTCAACCTAGTAAAAAAAAATAAACTGCTGATGCCATTGATAAGATACATAACTTGAATTTTTTTTTTCACATGTTCATGGCTACACTCTTTATCTGGTTTCATCATTAGGTTTCACGGTTCAAAAAATTGAGATTATCGATCCCTGCCTGCCTGATCATAGACTGATCTTTGTCTCTTCATTCTCTCATCCTATTTCCCGTTTCTCAAATACCCCGTATTATTTCTATGATATAAACTTCTCTACTGCAAAAGTACTTGCTCATGCATATGTAGAAATACATTTGAATGATCTTCTTGCAGCTCCTACCATGGCTCCTGATAATATTCTCAGTTTCAGTTTGTCAGTTCCATTCCATATGTGAAGTTACCCAGAATTCAGTTGCTCCCCTAGAATCTAGGAGACCCAAACTAGTGCCCAGCCCTGGTTAAATGAATCAATCGCTCAATCAGTCGGGAGTGCAGATGAGCTGGACACAAGGTGATATAAGATAAAAGAGCACTATATAAATAAAATTGAATTGAATAAGTTACACGTATCTTACCAAATACTAACGGACTCACTCATTTCTTGGATATCATTACTGACAATTTTCATTTCATCGGCCTAAAGTACTGTTCAGTACTGTCAATGCATGCATCATCCCCACTGCCTCTGATCCTGCTCACGCTTCCCATTTTACTTGTGAACAGTTTTAGAATTTTTTAATTCACAAAACCAATGCAATAGGAAATTATATTTCACCCCTCCCCCAATGATGACTGCAGTGCTTTTTTCTCCTTTAAGTACTGTTGACCAGTTTAACTTTGCATCCCTTTCATAGCTGTCAAACACTGTTAGCAAAATTAAGTCCCCGAAGGAAGATCACACAAGTTCAGAGGATCTTAACATGGATGCCGGTTTCAACAAACAACTCTGTTTGTCACTATATTTATGTTAATCTGTGCAATAAGTTCACGCTGCTGCATGCACCAGAATTTCCTCCTGGGAATCGATAAAATCCGTCGTCAATTTAAAGATGCACAAGTCAATACCAAACAAATCTCTGTGCTCAAAGACTCCACCTAGTGGTTAGAACAATAAAAAACTATTTTGTTTATTTATGGTCACCTATGAAACTGCTTTAATGTTTTAAGCTGCGTGCACCATCACATGGCTTCTGTTAACATCAAACCACTTTGCTGTGTATATGCAGGTGAATGGGAAATTGGTGCTTTTGATCCCAGTGCCAAAATCCGCGGCATGAGTGCCAAGTACACGGTGAAAGACTGTGACCGGAATCATCCATTGTTCGACGACAGCGATTACCTTGAAGAGTATGTTAAACAAAATATTGGTAGAAGCGCTGGTCGAAAGAACAGGACCCTGGCAATCAGACTGTGCAGAAAGCCAATAGATAAAAACACCTCGACTTCTGCAAAGAAAAACACTACTGAAGACTCGCACATTCACCCATTCTGTGAAATTACCTACATCTCGCTCAGCCCAAATGGCCAGAGTGAAGCCGATGGTGACATTCCTGAGGACGTCCTACGAGAGGTGCTGAAACAGAAGCACCCTGTGACCTTGCAAAATAGTACAGAGAACCATTTACCCCTTGAGCCTACGAGGACACACCAGAAATTTACACCTGAGCCCAGCCAGGCACCTGGGAGGCTCAAGAAGAGAACTCTCTCCGACCTCATATTTGGTGGTGCTTTGACTGATGTCCCTACAAGCACTCCATCAGAAACAGAGGGTGAAGACAGCAATGTTGAAAGTTCAAGTTTAGACACAGCACCACCGCTGCTTAAAGAAAAAGACACTGAGCCCCTAAATGAAGATCACACAAGTTCAGAGGATCTTAACATGGATGTCAGTTTCAACAAACAACTCAACAGGTCAGGGGCAGCCTCAAGCACTGTCCACGTTGAGCATAAAAATAACCACACTATTATGGTGAGGTCCGCTACTGACCCAGAGTCGCGCAAAAGGCAGAGGGAATCTGGTCCACTGAGAGTGGAAAGAGGAGTAGAAGGCATTGCTGGCAGCAAGAAGATGACCAAGGCGCAGCAGAAGGAGATGCTGGAGGAAAAGAATATGATTCCAGAACAGGACGATATAAGCGAAGACGATGGCATTGAAGATCCAACAAAGGATCTCGATGAAGTGTTTTCAGTGTCGCACCCTTGGGCTAATACATCAAATAGCAGAAACTTCACCAGGACAGATTCATTTTTTGAGTATGACGACTACACAACTGAAAAAGATGACCTCAATGAAATCAATTCATTAGGCCTTCGAGCTACTGATGGAAAATATCGAAACTATTATATCGCTGCAGTAGAAATCATGTGGGATTATGGATTAAAGAAATGGCATCAGGTCATGAAAGCAAGGTAAAGCATAAAGCATTCCTCTCAAGTTGAAAAAGTAATGTAAAAATGTCAAAAATAGCATTCATGCTCAAGATTGGACCATTTAGGTCTTATCAATTACCATGTCATTTTTGAGATACACTCTACTTCTGCTGTTATCAACAGGGACATGCTAAAAGCAAAACGGACGTACCTGCCCGAGTATAAAAAGGTGGTGTTCCGCGCATACCTGGACCAAGATTTCAAGTACCCAGCACCACGAGGAGAGCTGGAGGAACATCTTGGAATCATGGGTCCAGTGATTAAAACTGAGATCAATGACGTTCTTATAGTGAGTGTGAAGTACCCCTCTTCCAAGAAAACTTGATATATCGTCAAGATATTCTTATAATATTCTTTGTTTCCCTTGTGTGGGTTTACTTTTACTGTTTGTGGGATTCTTTTTTTTTTCCAGAAGGAATTTTTTTGCATGTAATCTTCTTCCCGTTTTCAGGTGACGTTTAAGAATCTTGCTTCAAAGCCGTTCTCGTTCCACCTTCATGGAATCTTTGAAAAAGGTCAGGGGGAGGAGAGTGAGGAAGCTAATGCAGAGGCTGTTCAGCCCAGTGAGGTGCGGGTGTATCGCCGGAAGATCACAAGGAGACAAGGACCATCCTCTAAGGAGTTTGACTGCAAATCATGGGCTTACTATTCCAACCTCAACATGGCAAGTGTTATAGTCATCCATTATCATTATGTGTACCAACTAGAAACCATATTCAAATTGTACTGTGTGTAACATATTTGGATGTTCTCGTTCAATAACCCAATGTCATTTTTCTTTGTTCCATGAGTTAATACAACATATGTCCTTGTGTGCATATGATATTCATGTTTCACAGGAGAGGGATGTCAACTCTGGACTCATCGGTCCCCTAATTGTTTGCAAGCCTAATACTCTTCGCCCTATTGTCAACATCGACCTGAATGTCCAGGAGTTCTATCTTCTCTTCACCGTATTTGACGAAACCAAAAGCTGGTATTTTGAAGAAAATATCAACCGGTTCTGCCCTCCACCCTGCAGTTTAAATAGAAACGATCCCTGGTTCGAATCTGGGAACAAGTTCTCAGGTGAGACGTTGTGCCGGGTTTATACGTGCGGCATGTGTGGCTACATAGCCTGTGGTTCTGATGCACATTGCAATCTTTCTGATGCGTATTATTGACAGCCACGGTACTAATATGAACCTTCATTATTTAAAGAGCTAACAAACAAGTTATATGTCTCATATCTGCATTTGCTTGAGGTTCTGGTCCTTCTCCACAGCCATCAATGGCTACACAGCAGAGACCCTCCCTGGCCTGCTGGTGGCGCAGCATCAAAGGGTCCGTTGGTACCTGCTGAACATGGGTGTAAGCGGGGAGCTGCACGCCATCCACTTTCACGGGCTCCCCTTCACTGTGCGCAGTGATCAAGAGCACCGCATGGGAATTTACAGCTTATACCCTGGTAAAACACTGGACAGACACCAATCAAGCCATTAGCCAGCCAGAGACCATCTATAGGTGCATTTGAAAGCAAATATAATGCCATATGTAACTGGTGGCCCTGGTAGTTCAGCGGGCTCCACTGTGGTCTCATACCTCCGGGGTTAGGGGTGCAATTCCCTCCCCCAGTTTTCTATATGATGTTCTTCACTTGTCTGAGAGGTACCCTGGTTTCACCCCCACAATCCAACAGACTGGCATCCCATACTGGGTGATTCCTACATTGTGTCCAATCATTGCTGGATAGTTTCCAGGCTCACCATGAGCTTGAACTGTATTAGCAGTAAATTCTGCTAGAAATGAGAAATTCTGGACCCCCTGAATCCCCCCTGCATACACTTCCAATGTCCCTGCGTACAATCTCCTGGGCCCAGCTTAGTATGTCATTTAGTTCATGGGATATGTGGATGGGATAAGTCGGAAAGTGAGTGCCATTTTTGGAGATTTAACAAAAGTTCTTTGTATAATTACATGAGTGAGTTCTGGTTCCCAATACTGTAATGTATGAAGATGAAGTCTGATATTGACAGTCTCATATCAAGAACAACAAAAAAAAAGTTAGTTGGGTTTCAGTCGGTGGAGGATAAGTGATTCATGTGAGTCATTTGTGTTACGTCTCATATGAGAATAATATCAACACCAACTGAGGAAGCAGTTAATTTTTGAAGAACAGATTTCTCATGCTGTATTGGCCTCTTTTCCCCATCAGGTGTGTTTGGGACTGTAGAAATGAGGCCAGTGATGGCAGGAACCTGGATGGTTGAATGTTCCATTGGGGAACATCAGCTGTCGGGAATGAGAGCCAAGCTGCTGGTCTACAGTCCACGTATGAATCTATTGTTTATTGTTTCTTTCTGTCAGCTAGGCTACATTGATACAGAATGTTAGCATTAGTTAATCTCTCAGTAAATAGCTCATTTGTGGTGGGCTGTTTATTATGGAAAATGGCTGTAAGGAATTTGGGACAAAGGCAAGGTTGCTTGAGGAACCAAACAATAAAACCAGATCACATCAAGTACTGTGTGGAAACTAGACTTTTTTTAGGGCTTGACGTTTCTGTGACAATGGGGATGCAGGACATGATTTCACTAAGTGTTTATCTCACAGAGTGCATTGAACCGCTGGGAATGCGGACAGGAAGGATTTCAGATAGCCAGATCACGGACTCTGGGCACAACGGTAAGAAATACTCAAAGGAATGGCACTCAGGATTCATTAAGACAGACAGGGAACCCTGGGGATGCTGCCAGAGAAGCTCAAACAGCTGCATCAATATTATTCTTTCTGATTTGCTTTTTGCAAAAAACTGGTAACACTACAGTACGTGAAGGGACACGTGATATAGTATGTCAGTCTGTTACATGCTGACCTCATGTTCATTCATCATTAATGAACCGTGATGCGTGTTTTATCTCAAGCTGTTACTATATTTAATTCTGTAAACCTTTGTGAACTACTGAAGGAACTAATAATGAATAATGCAAGTGAAATATTGATCTCATATTCGTTCATCATTAATGAACCATGATATTATCTTAGGTAGTGACGTTGTCATCTGTTCATGATTTGTACTTACTGTACTAATATCTGAGTTAATAAGTTAATAAGTATTTGTGCCCCGTCAAGTAAAAAAAGTGTTACCCAAGTATTACTTGCAATGACTGAGGTATATAAATATAATAAATGGCTGAAGGAATTTATGTATTCTTGGTTAAGTATGGACTGTTTATATATAAGCTGAATAAATCTACATTTGTAACAGTTCATATTTGATGCAGCACTATTTTGCTGTATAGTATGTTCCTGTTTGGCTGGATCCTGTTGCTTTTAACAAGCTTCACATCTTGGTTTGCCTGCCTTGTTTTTCAAGGTGATTGGGAGGCCAGACTGGCCAGACTGGACCTTGCCGGCGCAGTGAACGCCTGGAGCGGCATAAACAGGATGTCCTGGATTCAGGTGCAGTTGGGCAGCCAGTCTGAAGCACCTAGCAGTGTCATCAATGATTTATGTACATTTTGTAAATGGTATTAAAATAAACTGTAGCAAAAATGATTTTTTTATTATTATCTATTGTAATATATTTCTTTTCATCAGGCTTGTGATAAGTCACATTGAATTTAACAAACAACAGAATAGAACAAATGTGGATAATTCAGATCCAGAGAATAAAAATTCAGACCAGGATTTTGTTTCAACCAACCAGTTGAGTACTCTGTGACTGTGGCTCTTTATGCGCAACTGGTTGGTTGAAACAAAATCCCGGTCTGGATTTTTACTTTCTGGAGCTGAACTAGGCACCTCTGTGAAAGATTAGGTTTTATCCTCCTGCCAGCTTAAACTGAAGTTGAGACTACATGCTTTATTAACTTAAGTTTGTTCCTACCTTTAACTATTGTTAGTAGTCATGCATGAAGTGTGCTGCAGGAACCTGGCTGTAAGATATCTGTTGCATAATATACTGCTGTATCATAATATTCAATCCCCATTCATTGGCACTGCAGCATACAAAAGGCTTGCTGAATAATATTCATCCTGAAAACCACTTCCTTCATTTAGGTGGATCTTAAGAGACTGATGCTGGTTCACAAGATTCGTACACAGGGCGCGACACACGGCTTCTCTGAGAGTTTCATCGTGATGTATAACGTCTCATACAGTCAAGACAGTGTGACGTGGAAAACATACAAAGGGAAATCGGTGAGTATTTCACACAAATCAGGAAACCAAACAGTAGCACCTCGGCCAGTACTTCCTGTTTCCAACACAATATTTTTATTATGACCCATACTTGCGATCCAAAACTGAGCCTGTGTGTCCTTAGCTGAAAAATGGGGCCTGTCGTGTTGTAGGTTTTTTTGTGCATCGGCTGCAGACAATCTATGTTGCCCTCTTCAGATATTCGCTGGAAACATAGACGGCTCCAGGATCAAGGAGAACGTCTTTTCCCCTCCAATCCTGGGCCGCTACATCAGAGTGCATCCTATAGAATACAACAATCACCCCACCCTTCGTATGGAACTTTACGGCTGTGATCTGAACAGTGAGTCGCCGGTATCACGCCTAGAGATCAGGGCCATAAAGCTAATGCCCCGGCAACAACCTCGTAAAAATATTTCAGAAGACAGTTGTCAGTATAGACCTTTTAAGTAGCACACTTGTAACATCCTAAAGCACAAGGGGTTGTATTAGATGTGTGTCATTCTTTTGCCAGGCTGCTCAATGCCCTTGGGGATGGAAAAAATGCTGATTCCCAACCACAGCATCAGTGCATCATCCTTCTTGCATAAGTTATTCTTGTCCTGGGGCCCTTCTCTTGCCCGTCTAAACTTAGAAGCCACGGCTAATGCTTGGAGACCCAAGGTATCCCTTTTACATCTTCTGCTGTCAGTGAGAGAAACATTTTCTGCTAACCCTGTGTGACTCTGGGTCTTTTATCTTGTAATTGAACTTTTGGATGTTTGATGATGCCACTGTTAGCCTTTTCATTTGCCCACAGGATTTAATGAACCCTATCTATCTATCTGTCTCTCTGGCTGCCTGCAGAGGTATAAAGTTCAGGTCCAGAAAGTAGAGATCCAAACCAAGATTTTGTGTCAGCTAGTTGAATCTAAAAAGTCACAGTTGCAGAGTACTCAACTGATGTTGTTGGAACAAAATTTTGGTCTGGATTTTCACTTTCTGGAACTGAATTGTCCACCTCTGCCTGCCTAGTATTAGCTACTTTTATGATGCAGTGCTACATTTTGTACACCGTGGGCTAATTGTGTCTGCCTGTCTTCCAACCCCCTTTAGACTAATAACCCTTATGAATGGATCCAGGTGGATTTCATGAGAGTGAAGAAGGTGACAGGGGTGGTCACCCAAGGCGCACGGTCTTTCCTGACCCGCATGATGGTCACAGAGTTCACTGTATCAATGAGCAACAACGGTCGTGTCTGGACCAGCGTGCTGGAGGAGGATACGAAAATGGAAAAGGTTAAACTGCTGCATATTCCTGCCAAAAGACACACAACTGGACATCACAGACGTATCGTCTATTCTTACAACTCAGAAACATTGTTTTAATGATATAAGTGAATGATATATCCCTTGCTTAAAATGCAACATTTTTAAATGGTCACGCGAAAAAGGTCGGAAGAAAAATTAAGCTGCCCTTTATTTTTCTCTAGGTCTTCCAAGGGAACGACAGATATGACGAAGAAGCTTTGAATGTATTTGAACCGCCATTGTTTACCAGATACATCCGAATCCAGCCCAGAGGCTGGTATAACGACATCGCTTTGCGCCTTGAGTTTCTGGGCTGCGACACGCAAGAGTGACATGAAATCCACATGAAAAGTGATTTGCAGCTGCATGTATGTTACAGTGACCTAAAGTAGCAACACCGACAACTTATTATGTTCAGACTACATTAACACCTCACCCATTTAATTGTTTTATATTAGCACTGATTTTAACAGGAAATAGCCTGATTTTATTTTTTTAAAAAAGCACTTCTAACAGCTTTCGGCTGTGTGTATTTTTCTAAAAACAATCATGTGAAATACGACCGGGGATTTGTGGTTTGTTCACGTCTTGCTCCAAACTAGCTTTGATGCTACCATGAATATGATGCTTTAACTCTTTTAAATGTATTTTCTGGAAATGCTGTAAATATAGTTTTTAGTGTGTGACCCACAAAGTTTTTAGCATGAGAAATAGTTTTTTGAACAAAAACAGAATCCCACATACTACAACTCGATAAACATAAACCAAATTTTATGTGCATTATGCCTAATATAGCATAACCAAAGGGGCGTTTTCCTCACTATTCTGGCAGCAATGAATGTAGCTTTGTACACAAGAAACGTATTGATGTTTCATGATTAGAAAAGCAAGATGTCTTCAGTGGTATTCTACTTTGTGTACTTAGCATAAGGACGTACTAGCAGAATAATACCCAGTAATATTTTTGTCCTGTACTTTATATGTAACTGAATTATTGGGCCTCCTGTAACATAATTATAGTAGAGAATCAGAAATATAAGATTGATTCTAAGATGTATTTATTTAGCAGGTGCTTCTCTCCAAAGTGACACAGATCTGAATGCAGGGTCAGACAGACCCTCCTTAACTGGGGGTTAAATACGTTGCTCAAGGGCCCAACGGTGAAATCATTCTGCTACCCCTAGAATTTGAACTGGTGATCTTGCTTCTACAGATTTCCGAGAAATAGCCACTGTCCCGCTTCCATTTACCACGGTATTAACGTAACTAGGACTGCTCTGTGCTTCATTTCCTTGAAGGGCAAAGATAACCATTTGAGTAAAAACATTTGTCTTTCTGCGCTGCTATTCTTTTGCTACCAGAAAAGTAGCAAAGGCAGAGGGAAGATTATCGGGTTTGGCAAAAACAGTCTAATTCCGTTTTCCGTTTCCCATCGAAACTATTACATAAACTTCAAGATTGTTTTCATAGCTTATCCACTTTAAATTCTGGAGATGCCTTGGCAACTATTGTTCAGTCGTAATGTTGCCTTTCTGTCTGTTTTACTTGTAACCCTTGTTAAATAATTGCTTTGCTATGAAATTAAGTTTTATTAACATTAAACGTGTAAATCATTGCGTTTAATTGTCTGGTTGACATGTGTTGGGTGGGATTAACAATTCCTGTCTCAGAAAGTTTAACAACTTTGTTTGGTTTGGAAATTGATGAAAACTACAATCTAGGACTGAACAATATCCTTAGCATAAATAAACATTAATGCTTCCTTTGAGCTTTCAAAACAGTATAATTGATCTCCTGCACTTTCACTGCCTGTACAAAACAATTTCTCCAAGGCAACTTGGATTTGTACGTAGGTTTTCAAACATTAACACATTGCACCTCGGCAGACAAAATAGCTGGTCCCTTCTGCTGAACAGTGTAACAGTGATGCTCTGATAATCCTGAAACGTGTATGGACCTTTGGTTATTTATCAATACGTATATATATCCAGCATTTAATCATATTTTTCCATATAAAGGCAATACAAAGTCAAGATAACATTACCAACATAAGGTAATAAAGGTGTTGCTACTGTTGCATTTAGGCTAAGAGTATTATACACACTGTCAGAAGAAAGGGTGCGTTTTTTTTTACCCAAAGGTACAACCAACAACAAATTCTAATGGTACACAAATCTTCCTTGGAGTTCATTTCTGTACCTTAAAAGGTATATTCACCTACAGCCAGGGGTACCATAAGACAGGGGAAAGTTAGGACGATTTCAAGGGACCCTGAGAGACCCACAAAATTAGCCAAATAACTGGATTGGTCTGGACTGGGGGGAGCAATATGCCTTCATGGGGCCCAAAATCTCCAGTAATGCCCGTGCCAATGGTTGGGGTACAACTGGCATATCCTTGATGGTACAGCCCCAGTGACAAGTAATTGTACCCTCAAAGTTATAAATTGGTACGTTTTTTCCGGGTTTAGCCACATTAACACTTTAAGAATTGGACATTAACAGGCATTGATAATTCATGTAGTAACAGATATGTTAAATTCTGCATGCTCTGAGATTTAACATAAATATCATTTACACAAGCGCTGTACTGGAGGGTAAACCGCCCCAGCAAAGTATAAAACACGTAACATCGCTGCTGAAACGTAGCATAAGGGATTTAGCGGTTTGTACAGCTTCCTTCAGATACAGCTAGAATCTCTTTACGTGAAGTTACGAAGTGTTAAAAAAGCACATGTCTTGTTTGGAAACGGATATAGTTACAGATATAGTTAATCTTTTGGGTTATTTTACCGTATATGACTTCTATGTAAAATCTGACATTCTAGTTATAACCATGAGGTTATTGAGGTTGGATAAACCATCGGTTTACAGCAGATAAATGAAGACCAGTAATATTATCTTTGTTAAACAGCACCTACATCGGTCTTTTTTCTTGTTGACCACTGCACTTCCACATCATTACCCATTTACTCACGTAGTCGTACCAAACGTATTGCTTAATTAGCTCGATTCAGTATTATAAAATTGACACGTGTCCACGAACACGTGTCACATAGGCGGGGCTTTGTGCAATTTCATCCAATCAGTTGCACATTTGTCGGAGTCACGAGGTTATTTTTAATGAATATACATGAAGGAAAAAAACTGAAATATGTTTTTTTAAACTGTATTTCCGGCTCTCGGCATCGGGCAAAGTAGGAATCACGAGGCGCGGAAACGTAAAGATGTTCTGCGCCGACTTTATTTTTTTTATATCAATCGAAGGTAAAGTTGTAGGTTAAATACGACATGAGCACCTTCAGAATCGTTAATTTATGTGAAATTCCCCGTGTTTAAGTTTACGGACATTAAAACACTGCAGGGTTGTCGTGTCCTTTACACCAAATTAGACCGCCAAACATAACTTTACGTACACATGCTATAATACTTTACAATTCGTGAATATTATGCCTTTTTGTTTTTTAAATTGGTTGTTTCGGTAGTGAAATGGTTTTTATATTTCTTTAACTCTTCCGTGCACTTCATTACCGCCCACCTAGATAAGTAAGCTATTTTAATGTCTGGCTGTGTAATTGCTGTTACAACATAACGCTTACGTGTTATTTATCTCCCGTATGGAAATGGACATTTTACATTCTCTTCCTGATTTCATCATCCCTCGTTAGCCTGTCTAGTCTGATCCAGTTGTAGTTTAGCGATTTATGCGAAGAAGCGAACATCAACATGACTCTTGGCCGCTCCTTATCTAAATCTCGCTATTACACCTCAACGTGGACTGAACGTTGATGTCCCGGCAGATCGGTGTGTTATCTTACACGTCGACCTTTTTTCGCCTTCTCCGGTACCGAAAAGGGAGTATGGCTCGGTATGACATCTGCAGCCTGTTAGATTGGGCTTACGGAGGTGTCGACCCGAAATTTGAAGGCAATGGAGGGCCGGAGTGTGCGGCTTTCCTCACGCCGAAGCAGCGACTGCTGGAAAGCCTGGTTATTATTTTGATGTCCGTCGTAGAGATTGCATTGGCATTACGGAAAATCAGCTCCTCCAAAGAGCAAAAGGAAGGCGCCAAAGGAGACTGCAAAAGCGTGCAAGCCGGACCAGGGAATAACATTTTATTGGTCGGTCTCTGCTTGACATTTGGAGTAGAAGTGGGGTTCAAGTTCGCGACCAAGACCGTAATTTACCTGCTGAATCCCTGTCATGTTGTCACCATGATGCAGGTATGGGAACTCGTCAAAAATATTGACTTAGTGTACTGATTTGTTTCTCATGTCTGTTTATGCGATGTCTGTAACCTGCAAACGAAGAGAAGTGTGCCTTTTATACTGTTTTTGACAGTGCAAATAAGCCAATTACATTTGATGCTCATTTCTGTCAGTTATTTTCTCGTCACCTAATGTCAACCTATTCGCAAACTGATAAATCAAGCAATTTATATTTATGCAGATTCAAACAAGTGTAAGAGATTTGCTGATTTCACGGGGACCTAATGCAACGTATAACTGTTAAAATGTTTAAAAGATCAAATTGATGTTGCATAGAAACAAACTATAAGTATTGGGAGATCTATTTTAATAGCAGTGTTTAATTGAAAGCTCCTCAATAGGGAAAAACTTTTATTCAAAGTAGTGGTAACCTGACTGGTGAGAAAACACTCACCTCTGTGTTTTCTTTGGGACGAACCTTTCCCAATCACTAGGCTAACACAGTGTTGACTGTAGTGTAGTATATGTCTGATTTTTTTCATACACAGATAAGCCCATGCATGATAATCCTCATCTTATTGTTCCTGCCCCTTGAGGTTCTTTTAATGATCCTCAAAGTCGTCTTATTGTTTCCTCAAATTTATCTGAGTAAACTGCTGAAATATCCAAGGTCATTGTAATTTTTGAAAGTTGTTAATTATGCACGAAGCCATAATGAAAACTGAACTGTTTGTGTTAGTAGTGTCAACATACATGTATCCACAGGCTCTTTGGCACCTTCTGGTCAGTGTGTCACTCACACATTGCGTAATGCGTTGACTCAGACATAGTGGCATGGAGTACGTCAATGGACAAGCCTATCTGAACACTGCTGGGAGTCACTGACTAAGTGGGAAGCTCAACATAGCAATAAATCCACTAGAATGAAGTCACAAGAAAGCAAGAGTTTAGGTACAGTAGGATAGCATAAACAGAAAAAAACGTATTATTATTATTATTAATATTATTATTATTATTTAGTTCCCTACTTTCCCTCTGTTTTGCTCATGTTGCTCTTCCTATCTGCTGACTCCTCCTTCCCTTTGTTTCATCTGATTGGCTGTAACTCTTTTTATCTGTTATCTGTTCACTTTATTGCGACTGGAAACAGCTGCAATAATTGCATGTGAGGAAGGGTGGCTTGCACAAGGTAAACAAACAGCTACTCAACTGGCCGCACTTCCCAAGGCGTCGTCATCCGAGAGTTTGACTTTGACGTTGTTCTGAAAGTCGCTAGCCGTGCCAATGTTACGAAGTACCTAGCTACGAAACGGGAAACCCCAGGTCACACTGGGTTAGCCTTCTGTCCTGGTGCCTGAGCGAGAGAGCTTCTACATTTCACAGGGCCGTATGGAGCGAGATAATGCCTTTTCTGTCGTCCCCACCCTGTGGCTATCCCGTGCTTCCTCTTTGATTTGTAGGTTTATGTTTGACTGCTGTGAAATGCACTTCTCATAACCTGCAGAGGCATAGTATTGCTTGCTTGTTTGTTTTGTTTTGCTTGTTGGCCTGGTGGAACCCTAAAATGCCAACAGCATGCTACTGAAAAATTGGCATTATTTGCCAGGTTATTTCAATCAATCGTTTTCAAGGCTAGACTGAAAAATCACGTCGACTCCAGTATGTGTTGACGTAATATTTTTCTAACTATAAAGTCTGAGCTTTGCTGTCGCACCTTTGTTCGCTGAATTGAATCCTGGTGTATTATTGTACCATCTTGTATATGTTATTTGGATTCAATTAGAGCTAGTAGATGTCGTTGAATGACTATATACCCGGAAATGTGTATAATACTATGTGCTCTGGTTACAGGGAGTGTGTTTGGAGGAAGCAGGATTCAGATAGTAAATCGTATCTAATTTACGTTCCTCCTTTTGCACACAGATTTTCCTGTTGGCCTATCCACCATGCAGAACAGCCAGAGTCATTTTCCGGTATGTACCTGCATACAAAACCGCATTTGCATGTAGTAATCCTGGCTTCACAAATAAGCCTATCTGTAATTTCTTTAACCATCCCTTGTTAGCTAATGAGTATAACTCCTGAACAGTGGAGGATAAGCCGTATGCTGAAGTTCATTTGAGCCTGGGTAAATCCGTCTTGGGAAAAGCTTCAACTGCTACTGTCGGTACATCACCGAAAGCTCTGTGACACAGTTAGGGATGTACTATATAGACATGGTCACTGAAATACACACTGTCTACCATGTAGTGTACTGCAGTGTAAGTATTATTCAAAGTATTGAGACACCAAGTTGATCAGGATCATCTCCAGTCCTCATTTGAAGTCGTGACTGTTTTGACAGAACTGTGACACAGGCCTCTTTAACAAGAGGTAGCAAATACATAAACACTAATTTACCTGACCCGAGACAGTCACCTGACACAGTCACATGTTTGGTCAGCTGTCTTCCAACACCCTGTAACTGTCCTTGGAGCAGGTTATTAATGCTGACTAAGTCTGCTTATTATTCATAAAACTGTGATCATAACACAGGCTGGTGTCATAGTATCTTTTTCTCACTGCACCTGGTTGAAAAATTTTGCTGGTTGTGTGTGTTGGAACCTGCAACCTTGCAGCTCACACACCTGCTGTCAGCCTGGGAAAAAGTACTGTGGGATTTTTATTATAGCTAATTGATACAGTATGCAGGTATTTAAAACATTTAATATTTAAAATGTTGGACACTACGCATACCAATATGCCCTTTTGATATTACATGTATAACGATAGTTTAGCCTTTGTGTGAGACTGTATGTTGAGTCTTTGCTAATGCAAAAAGAGGACACACTGTTTACTACTTCAGTTCTTTTGAGACTTTTGGCATTTTTATGTTGCCCGTTTTTAGTAATTACGTCCAAGGATGGGGTTTATAGTGTGAGAGGAATTATTTGCCTAATTTGTCTAACTAGGGACCAGAATCCATTCTGTGTTGTTGGTTTGTGGGGGAGAAATACAAAGGGCAGCACCAATTTCGTCCTTGGGATTCCACCAGCAGCTTGATTGCAGTGCAGGCTAATGGATGTGTGAGTCTTGTCAGGTCATCAAGTTTCCTATGCGAGGATTCTCTGCAAAACAGCTCCCTGATTCATGGATGCCATTAGAACTGTCAAGAAGACCAGACCATTTCATTTAAAGTACTGTTTTCCTGTAAATATAATTTGTGTCAAGACCCTGGAAATGGCTGTTAGTTTCCTTGCAGTGTTTTCTGCCATAAAATCTGACACGTTTGCCCTTCATTAGTCGCTAGTCATTAGCGATGGGGTGAAATCGACAGCAGAGACCCAGCGTCTCCCGTGTCTCCCTGTGACCCTCCCTGCCCCCTTGTTTCAGGCTTCAGGTCCACATGCTGAACGGGGCCCTGTTGGCGCTGCTCTTCCCTGTTGTCAACACCAGGCTGGTGAGTGCCCCGTGTGGCCAGAGGCACGTACTGCGCAAGCAGCGGCCTGGGTGGCAGCAGTCGCATGTTCCTGTGGAGAGCTGTAGCTTCACGCATAAGCATGCTTTTGCAATTATTATTCTTATTATTAATAGCAATAATCAGCTTTTTTGGCCAATCATATTTACGCCCATGAAATTTGTCTCTGGTTATCTATGGCTCTCATACATATATAATATATATATATGAACAGTTAAGGCAGGGCTCACATATAATTTGATTTACAGCGGTTGCTAGTTTAGCCTTAGGATCCACGTTCTTCCCTTGGTCATTAAATCACGACGAATTTCAAACGAAATGGATTTCCGAACAATAGTGCTGTAATGGTAAACAACAGAAATGATGCAGTGACAGAATCATATTGTGCCCATGCACTGTTAAAAAAAACAAAAAAACTTTTGGGATGCGACCCACCAATTGAGATACTGTGATATACACAATGTGTGGTTCATAAATATATTAATATATGTCATTAATATTATTATCCCGCCTGGTGACATGAATATGGAAAGGAAATATGAGTTTGTGGAAGCTGTGAAATATTTTACAACCACTCCTCATTTTGCAATTACCTGAGATAGTCAGCATTCACAAATACAACAGTGATAAAAATCTGACCAGTGCATGCATTTATGATTTATGACTAAATTTTGTACACTGGGCCACAGTACTTGCTGCAGTACAATAGATCTCTGAAGTAGAATGTACAAAATGTTAGAACTGTACACTTCATGATGGATATTAATTTAGAAATTAAGCATTACGCATGGAAGGCTGAAGTGAGCACAGCTTAAGCTACCATGATTATCACTTAGGGGCTGTTTTGCTCACTGGCATAATCATTGGAATGGAACTTGTTTGCTAAATGAGAAGTGGTTGTATATCTTTTTACAAGTTTTTAAAGAAGAAAACCCAGTTAATTAATGCTCAGAAACGATATGCTGTCCTTATTCAGCAGTTATTTATTCCTGTCCTTTCAGCTGCCTTTTGAAAAAGAAGTCTACTACATTCAACATGTCATGCTCTACTTGGTCACTATTTACCTTTTCAGAAAGGGAGGTAGGTCTGTGGTTATTTACATGTTCATTCATCTGGCATTCTTGTTTTTTTTTTTTCCCACGGTTTTAATCTGTTTGACTATAGAAATGAAT
Organism: Mormyrus lacerda; assembly: GCA_015163995.2. NCBI lineage: Eukaryota > Metazoa > Chordata > Actinopteri > Osteoglossiformes > Mormyridae > Mormyrus > Mormyrus lacerda. The sequence continues at coordinate 2,537,812 of JAABNX020000002.1, read as the reverse complement.
CATAAGTGTCAAGAACAAACTAATTCTATTCCATCCCGTCCATTTTGTGCCGCTTCCCTGGAGTCGGGTAGCGGGGGCAGCAGTCTAAGCAGGGATGCCCAGACCTCCCTCTCACCAGCCGCGGGGTCTCCTCCCGGTTGGACATGCCCAAAACTTCGCCCCAGGGAGGTGCCCAGGACTCATTCTAGATAGATGCCCAAATCATGTCTACTGGCTCCTTTCGACGCAGAGGAGGGAGAGAGCGGCTCTAACGTGACCCCCCCCCCGAATGTCCGAGCTCCTCTCTCTGTCTCTAAGGCTGAGCCCAGACACCCAGCGAAGGAAACTCATTTCTGCCTCTTGTATCCATTAACTCTTTCTTTCGGTCATTACCCAACGATCATGACTATAGATGAGGGCAGGGTCGTAGATCAGACCATTTCTGTAGTATAACTACAGTCTGCCTAGTTATACTATAGACATACTACAGTCTGCCTAGTTATACTATAGTTTGCCCCCCTTTAACTAAAAGAACTACTTACCCCCCTAACCTCTACACAGTCTCTACGGTTTACAAATACGAATCGTCTCCTACTTCCCAGGACCAAACTCGGCACCATGGGTGATCGGGCCTCCTGTTCTGCTGCCCCTCGACTGCGGAACATCCTCCCGGACCATTTGAGGGCACCACAGACTATTGAACATTTCAAAAAAGGACACACGACATTTCTTTTTAGCAGAACTCACGGATTTTATTTTAATTTATTTTGCAGGCTACAAGTTTCCAATTCATTGATCTACTTGTTTTAGTAGTTTATTAGCTTTTTAGGATGACTTTTGTGGCACTTTGAGATTTACTTTAAATGTAAAGTGTGTTACAAATAAAATCTATTATTATTATCAAGAGGAAAGGTCAGCTCCCATTGTTGCGAATGCTTGGGCCCTGTGGATGGCTTTGATGAGAACCGAAGCAGGGTGAGACTGCCACCTAGTGTAGATGGTGTGTAATCAGTGAATCACTTGGCTCGCTTTGACAAGATCTTCAGGTATTAGCTGTCATAAAGTCAACAAAATTTACAGCATACTCTGTTGGATAACCATCATTTGTCCAGGGTATATTGAAAATCACCGTTGAATAGATGGTTTGTTTTTATTCTATATTAGTACTCCATTACTGGCACTCTCAGAATTTTATATTGAAAATATTCTAAATGCCGGGTATGTTGTATGTTTCGTTATATATTACAGTGTTTTGAAGGTGTAGCTAACTAGAAGAAATTAATCAATCTGTGACATTTAATTATCAGACTATTAAAATGATTAATGGTCAAAGCGATGTGAGCCCTGAAGGAGCCCAGTTACTGCAGCCAGTTATGCGAACGACTGATCAGAAAGGCCACCTTCACAGTGCTGCTGCAGAGCTTATGATGACGTCAGTCGATACACTGCTGTTGAGGAGTTTGTCTGTTACACATTTAAACATGAGCAACTTCGATGCTACTTGCAAAAAGGCAGTCTTTGCAAATTATTATAATTCCATAAAAGGGTGATTATTTGTAGAAACTTTGTGCAAATGCTGCTAATAAACAGTATCACAGAGTCATGGGAGTCATTTCTGTCAGCATAAACAGAGGTGAATAGTGCACTTGCAAGATGAATAGTGAAATTGTGAGGCAATAGATAAGCTGCACAGGTTCCGAAGAACAATGAATGCAATACAGTTATAGATCATAATTGAGTAATGGATCATAAAACAAAATAGGCCCCTTTTCAGGAATGAAGCAATGAGGTCACTGCCTTTGCGTCACAGGCCGGAAATGACGGCGTGCAAACGTGCAAATGAGCTGATTGGGGGGGGCAAGTCTTCAGAATGCCAGTGTCAACACTGCACAGTGCTCGAGGTGGCTTTCCCAGTCTTGGGTGTCTTTAGTAACTGCCTCGTTTGTGCTGCCAGCTGCTTGCCATTTGACATCCCCGCTCTTCGCCTACAGGGGTATACAGGCCGGAGCCATTGGGAGATATCTGGTGGGCCGTCCTGTCCATTGGGATCCTCTTTCTGTATCATTTCACCTTCCTGCAGGCACTGGGACTGGTAAGAAGCCTCACTGAACCTGTCTTCTGACAATCATTGCTGGTGTTCAGGATCCTTGTATGCGCCATTAACGCCCTTATTTATTTGGGGCTGCAGCCCAAATCTGGGCACACTCTGCCTCGGTGTCACCTCCAGCTGGCTGTTCGCAGTGAATATGAGTGTAAAGACCCTCATCCTTACTGACAGCCAGCTCACAGCCCTAGACCAACATGGGCACCTGCTGAAATATCATGTTCATCTTCATTCCTGTTGACCCAAATACTGTTCTTTGTTTGATTAGGGATGCATTAAATTACTTTCTCAGGTTATCGTCGTAGCCTGGATTAATTTCGCTGGTTTAAATTAAATTTTCACTCACAAAAAACCACCATGGAATCACATTTCACCTGACCCTGTTTTGCTTTTAAATGGTGTTATTTTCGTACCCAAAGCGAGACGTTTTTACAAAGTAAAACAACTTCACACGTTATATTTTTCCCTTGCTTGATTTTATGCAGAGGATGTTGCGAGATCTTCACAAACATTAATGATCTTTTTTGAAAGGTCAGGGCCCATCGTTTACATCACCTGCAGTTACAGTTACATATCGGCTGTATAGTGTGATTTTATGTAAAGAATTTGTCCTCCTTCCAGGTAACAGAGGTCAACCTGAACAACATGCTCTGCCCAGCCGTGTCAGATCCTTTCTATGGGCCGTGGTACCGGGTGTGGGCCACGGGTCACCAGACTTTACTCATTCCCATCCATGGCAAGGTGTTGACAGTGATTGTCTACCACTCCGCCTCTGCCTACAGACAGCTGTTTCATACAGCAAGATGGCATACCAAAAAAGAAGACTGAAGAAATATTTTATTTTATGTGATGGTGTATGTATATTGAAATGGATTTTAATTTATATGATTTATATTTTTTCTAGATTAGCGAAAGTTTCATAACCCAGGAAATTCTGGTGAACATAGCTGCCCTTCACCATTGGCCATATATTTCATTCCCATATTTAATTTATTAATGCATTTTCTCTGGAAAATGCTTTTATAAATCGCCTAAATTTGTTGTAAAGTTTATACACCTGAATGGAAGGAAATGGTGTATGTATGTGCCTTAGTGTATCTGTTAGTATTCATGTAGCATCAGTTTAAAGCCATTGAAATATTTCCAAAATTCAAAATTTCTAAAATATACATTATATTTATATAATATACTTAGTGAAAAATTATATACTTAGAATCCTGGAATTCTATATTTATACAGTTGGCTCATGGAAATGTAAGTAGTTTTTTTTCTGTAATCTTTGCACATATAGCTTAATTGCTACAAATAAAGTTGGTCAGTTTTGTGGATATTAAGTAGCATGGTGGAATGAAAATGATTGATTATTCGGATCAGACGGACCTAAAGTCAGCTAAAGCAGCCACACAGACCCATTGGAGCGTCTGCTGTAAGAATGTGGCTTTTCCTCAAGGAATCGTCTGTAATACCAGACATGTTTTCCAGGGTAACCTTGATGCCAGTACTAAGAAGAATGTAACTGAACCCACGGTTGATAGGATTACTCTGTGATGGCTTAAACCAAAGAGAACCAGTGAAGATAAAAACGGGACAGGGGTTTAACTGGTCATGAATATGAGAGAACAAGAAGCAACACAACCACACTGAACAGATTCCTCTTAAAAGTACACATGCTTAGAATGAAAAAGTGATTTTTGCGCATAGTATGTGAACATATTTTCAACTCCTGCTACAGTAACAAGCAGCACTAAAGTCAGTGTAACTTGGATTTTTTTTTATTGGATGATTTAAAAGGTAACAATAGTGTTCAATGTACAACAGGACCACCACAACCAGAATTTACGTATCTACCTATATGCCATCCGTGTGAAAAATGTCCTTCTCCATTCCACACTTCCTGTTTTAAAATGCCCGTTTTGAAGTCCATCGCACTGGGGGAGAAAGAAGAATCTAGTTTTACAAGGGGATGTGGATCCAGGCTTTATTTTCCCCATGTTATCTGTTGGAATAAACTGAGCAGTTATAAATGAAAACAAAACTAAACTAAAATAAAAGGTGAGCGTTTGAGGCTACGCCAGGTACCCCAAAGGCCAATTCAGTCCCCTGAAAACCAGGGAAGACATTCCAACTTATTTCAGAATATAGAAAAGAGTTAAAATAATTTATAAACTAGATCCAAAATTTTATTTGAAAAGAATAAACTTTGATGTACAAAACAATCTTTTTTCAGGTTTTCATGTTTTCTTACAAAAGTGCCAACACGTTGAAGGTCCCCCCCCTACTTAGAATTAATGTGTAACTATCAGTGCGATTGTTTACCAGTGAAGCTACTGGGTTGAGAATTAAGAAACAAGGCTTTGCTTTTTTCCCCCCCTTTTTTCAACATTAAAACAATGAGGATAAATGCATCTTGAGATGTAATATCACTGCTGGTCATTAAGAAACACATTAAGAAAATCATGTCAAAGAGGCACGGTATGGGGATTTTTTTTTTTCTTCATAAAATTTAAAAAATACCATAACAATGAAGGGAAAATGCACATGCAGTTCATTTACAGTTAACATCATTTTAACGTTGAATGAGGTTTCCCGGAGTACAACAATTTAAACTGACTCAAGCTGTGAAAAAAACAAAGGTAATATGACGCACATTTCTTCTTCTGCAGGGTGTCTTTTTTTGTGAGTCTGTGCATGGGGGGGGGGAGAGAGAGAGAGCAGCATTTGAACAAGGCTGGAGGCATCTTTGGTTCCTTAAAACACACAGGGGTAAAGGGAGACCACACATTTGAGTCATACAAGCACAGGAGGAAACAAGGAAGTCAATCCTTATATGTGTATGTATATGTATGTGTGTGTGTTTTTGTAGTAGAACCAAAAGGAAAAACCATACAGACAAAACTGCAATTTGCCTCCAGAGCTTTAGTGATTATTACATAATAAAGAAATGCTACTTTTAATAGTTTATCATGCAATTTCATTTTCCATTTCATCTTTGTGTTTTAACATACACATCGTAAATTCACACCACAAAGCATTTATTTCTTACCCCCCCCCCCCCCCATTCGGTTAT
>JAABNX020000002.1:2519291-2532563 GCA_015163995.2 Mormyrus lacerda | reverse complement strand
GGGGGGGGGGGGGGGGGGGGGGGGGGGGCAGAACCAGCCCATAATGCTCCTGGATTAGGCTTGAAAGCATTTTACAATAAACCATCGTAGAATGGCTTCTTTGCAAAACTGTTTATGTAGATAACAGAATACAGTTCAATCAAGTGCATTTTTTCATAATCCAAAGAGGTTGATCATAGATTTTTTTAATGAATATTAAAAATCAAAATTATAACCTAATTTGAGTTACTTAAAATACATCTCTACCAAGAAAATGTAATATTCATAATATTTTAGATCAAAATGCTGGGAGACATTACAAATCACTGTAAAATACTACTGTGTCTTAAAGAGGAACGCTGGGATTTTGCCCCAATAACAGAAACCATGTCTTTCAGTGGACTGAAAGACTTTAATATTGAACAATTCTTTAGAGGGAACCATGGTACTGTTGTTTGGTACCATGGGAGGAAAACATAAGTACCATCACCTCTCTCAGGAACATAGAGGTCCATCTTCTGTCTCAAATCTCCAGCTTTTCAGTAGCTGTCTCAGATACCAGGCGTCTTTTTTCCTGTGATAAACATATCCCACGATGCATTGCAGTGATGACCAATTTTGCATAAGTAAAAAATAAATGAAACGCACCAAACACACAGCTTCACCGGGAGTGTGCTTTAGCCAAAGTTACTGCATTTTGGTAAAGTCAAACTTAAAAAAAGAAACACGGAAGCCCTTAGAAGCTGCTTAGTGCCAAGGCACTGCAGACAGATGCACATTTGCATCATTACTTGATTATCTTAACCTTTCATGACTCGGTCGAGGCGTATGTTTAGAACTTAGCGGAATATCAGATTTCCGAGTCTGACCCAAACTGTGAGTAAATAAAAACTTGTTTTCTATTCAGAAGGGTGACAGAATCACAGCTTGAAATGTAAGAACATAACTTGAGTTGATGTCCAGTCCAGAAATGAATGGGAGAGGAGCAGGAAAGTGTTTTGATATCCCTGTCCTCTCAAAACAATGGGATTTTATTACATAATTACACTGTACGAAACACCTATAAAACAGGTCTGCATATATTAAAAAATAATGATATGATTCAGAAGTCCGCATGACCAGTCACATGACCTCTCCAACATGAGGTCCATTAGCACCATTTTTGCAGATTATTTTTCTATAATCCTTTGTAGTAAAAATAACTAGTCAAGGATAAACAATAGTGTTGACTTGCATACAACATACGCAACACACCATGTGGGTATGTGTACACAGCATACAAACATATAATCACATATAATAATCTAACAGTTTTGCAGCAAAATCATCATGTACCATTGGGGGAAAAAATGAACCAGATAAAAAAAAAAAAACTGTCCTACCTTATTTTCTCGCAGTGGCAAAATACAGCTATACGATAAAATACTGAAAGTTTACATGTTTTTGAGCCTCGAGGAAAATCCACCAGAACGGAGGTGACAGGAACTGAAGCAAGACTGTACCATGCGTGCACACTTAAGGCGTGTCGCACGGAACAGCAATGGCGCTGCACCATGACAGTAACAAAAAAGAAAAGTCACAGTTTAAGAGTTGGATTGTCAGTTACTATTGCCAGGCATTCGACCAGCCAGAGCCTCACTTTCTGATGATGGTGATGTTAGTGCTGTATGGAAACAGAGAGCCAGGTTCAGAGAACCACTGACTGCTTTTACTGCGAAAAGGCATCTCTTTGGACTAAACTTCAGTAATTTGCACACATTCATAACTAAATAATAATGCATTCATAAAACATTATAAACATGGTTATAAATATTTCTTAAAGTCATAACACATCCTAACCATGTTTTTTACGCATTATGACTACCTTTTGAAACATTTATTATGGACTATAGATACCATTATAATGCACTATAATGGTCGGTATAAGCATTAAGCATGCTTTGAACTTCATTATGAAGGTATCTATAGATGAGTTTAATAAAGCCTTCATAATGCATAATAAACATGTATAATGTATGCCTTTTTATAAATATGTATAGCCATGTTTATAATGCATTATGAATGCGCTTATAAATCACTAAAAACATGGCCTTACGTAAAATGTTATCAAAATGTTATTTGGGAACCAAATGGAACATCCACGGAAAAATTTCCTGAGCCATGTTTCTCAAATGACTCATTAAAAATTAATTAGCATTAGATTCAATAATATGCCTTAACATCCTACCAATTAACTCAGGTGCCTAGTATCGTTTTAAAATTAATGACGGGGCTGAATAAATTATAAACAGTCACATACATAGACGAGAGTACTCCATTTTAAACTGCACAAAGCCCACACGCTATCAAAAGTTTTTATGCATTATAACCAACATGTTGCTTTATAGGTATATAAATGTATCATTGGATATTTTATACAAATACAGGGCATCGATGGTTTAGTCGAGTGGACGTTTTAGCATTGCTATGAATGGAATACTGGAAGACCTCAGAAAGGTGGCCTTCTGAATGATCAGCTGTGTCCTTCAAAATACTCCATGAAAAGCCATACATGATGAAATAGGACGGAAACCATAAAAGTCATATGGGTAAAAAAATCCTGCAGTTTATGCAGCATGACCGAAAAACACATGGCTTACATGTTAAGATAAAGGGGCTCTCTTGGTTTTTAGCTAATAGCAATGGAAACTAATTCCACCTTAATTAAATTTTTGCATTCGCCCCAAGAACGAACATGGGCCATTTAGATACTTATCTGGGTTACTTCGGATGTCACTGAATTGTTCACCCATTGAATGAAGCCCAAACTGATCAACTAATCTGTACAGAAGAAGCATCACGAAAGGGGAGTCCGGAACTGTACCCTGTCCTCAGGCTAGTGCAGTAAACAGAGGCACAGAGCCCAGAACAGAGATTGTGTTTCATAACTGAATATGGCTTTTCAGTAGTTTTATTCAAGCCCCTCCAACAGCTTGATCAGAAAACGAAACAAAATGCCTCATCTGAGATCCAAGCAAACAGACATGGAATTTTTATAGCCAACACTCAAATACAGCTAAACAAATGTTTTCCTGTGACTGAACAACAGGAAAACTTAACGGAGAGAAGGAAACTGGCCAAACGTACATAAAAATGCTGTGGATATTAAAAATTTTACAAAGAAAACGAACACACTGATTTTATTCATTTCCACCTAAGTTACTTCAGAGTATTTGACCTGGGATACATCAGGTTTACCGTGTCAGTTTAGTGTATTTTCAGTTACATTTACATTTTAGCCTTCAGTCTGCATCACTATTGTCATCTAGTGATAGAAATTCGTTCAGATCTACAGGTTTATTTAAACTGGCTTCAGGTCAGTCCTCTCAATCACTCGAATAATTTTTTTCCCCTCTAACAATTACGTCAATCTGCTTCAACTAAAAAGAAAAAGGGCATTTTTTTCCCCAAATTCATGTGCAACATATCTTGCCATATCATATGATAAAAGCAAGATATAAAGAAAAGGAAAATCCTTATATTATCGTTCCATCCACAGACAAAGTAAATCTGATTAGAAGAAAAAATAAGACAAATAAAAAATAACGTCTAGTTTATTAAAATAAAATATGTGCTGCAAAACGTCAGTAACGTAACTCTAAAGAGAAACACTTTGACAATGACGATTAAATAAATAGTAACAAAACCGCTGTCATCCGTTGCCATGCTGCCGCTCAGAAAGCGTCCCCATGGCAACGGAAACAATCATCATAAAATGGTACAGTAGTAGATGTAGTTGGACCAGGAGGCGGAGGGCTCCCCTGGGACAAGACCTGCGGAGAGGTCCAGTGAGTGGTCACGCGGGTCGCTGTCAGGAATAATGGTTGTAGATAGGTAGGGGGTGCCCCATGCCGTTTTGGTAGTGTTGGTGCTGACGATGGGCGATGTACTCCGCGTAGCTCATTGTCATCTTTTCGCTGTGATACCTGCAGCGGAAGACGTGAGGTCAGCTAGGGACGGAAGCGGCAGAAACGCGTCCCAAGCCGATGTTTCTCCAACCACACGGATGGCCTTGGATAAGTGCGTCAGCAGCCACGTTTGTACGCATGTTCAGATTTTGAAAAATAAGCTTGAAATCATTTCCCCCAGCTTTCTATCCATACAATACGGATTTCATCCCTTTTCACTGTGCAGCATCAACTCGATTCTACAGGGTTCTGTGACTTGTTCGAAAAATTGTACTATACGTGGAAAATGAATAAATTTAACTGATTGATTAACAATAATATGTATGAAAGTAGTGTATAACCTTCTCCCACAAAGTGGGTCAATCTACCCAATTCACCCAAATGACCAGGATAACACACAAGCAATAAATAATTAACTTTCGAAATACATACACAAATTATCAAAGGTGTGAAACCCATCCAAGTGAGAAGAGCCTGCTATAGATAATCCTGTTAACTATCAACGGCAAAATGCTAAGACAATAAATCTGACTTATTAAAAAGGATTTACAACCACTAGCTCAAACCAGAGTTTAGACTTCGCTGACATATTTAGTACTGAATTATTGTCCATTGTCAAATGCTGTTGCCCAAGATTAATATTTCCAGCAAAAAGAAATGAGCTTCACCCAAAATGTTCTCAAAATCACCAAAGGCTATAACCATATTACTATGGTTAATAATGAATGTATATTCTTCCTCAAATACATTGTGAAGATGTGTGCTACCAGTAAAGCCTTTCCCAAACTGGCTACTTTTGAATGGGTACTTATCGTCACTTAACTATAGCAAGGCTGTTCGGACATAACATGCTGATGAGAAGCAATGACATTTAAGTCATTTTACTGTTCATGACATTTGGGTTTATTCTGCCAGTGTAGTACCTGGTGATACTGAAACAATTGCAGTTAGTACCGTGACTCAGACCACCGTCACTGCTGTTAGTTTACACAGTAGTGCAGATGTAGCTCTGCAAATAGACTGTTAGCACACATCTGTCTTACCTGGTCAGTTTAATGGTCTTCCTGAAGTCATTTGTGATGGTCGCTTTATAGCCTCCTTTCCGAAGTAAGGAATCTATGGTTTGTATGTGGTCCCAACCTGGGGGGGTCCGGGGGGAGGCAGCGCAGACATGATATTCAAAAAGCTAACAATCCCTCATCAACAATGGTATCCAACTGTGGAGGTGCTAAACTTGATGGATTTTGGGGTCGACAGATATCCTTGCTTTTGGAGCAGAATTTCATCATCATTTCCTACAGCTCACACTCCACACCACGACTAAAACGGCCTGGTAATGAATAGGGATAAGCGACTGCGGAGGGAAGGGCGATGAGCAACCTGCAGTCAGTCTGATCAGCCTCAGCTCTCTGGCTGGCCAATCATCAGCCATGGTAGGACGTTTTAGCAAAGATGGAGAGAATTCAGAAAAAGACTGAGAAAATAACTCAAATCATTTAACCAACATAAACAATGGATAACATTTCTAAGAGAAGTCTTTTTCCTCACCACAAGCATCACTAGCATCAAGCGTAGCAACCGGCTGGACATTCTACAGTATCTATTTTGCACCTGAACATACCATTTTATGCTTATTGGAGGATGGATTTCCGTACAGTTTTATATTTATGGGTCCTGCTCAATACCATCACTCCAAAAGAATCACATACCCAATTAAACTAGTTTTCTCAATTTGAATTTCACCAGGACAGGACCTACTCTTACAAAGCCATCAGCTTTTTTTTGGCCTAGAGGGAAGGTTTCACCCCATTGGCTAACAGTTCAAATCCCTGGGTCGACTGAATGATCCCACCACTGGGCCCTTGAGCAAGGCCCTTAACCCCAATTACTGCTTAGACTGGCTGACCCTAAAGTTTCCTCTACACCAGTTCCATGAGGTGGCCTCCTAAGGTGCCTTTCCAGCTGTCCTGAAAGAGCTCCCGCATATATGCGGAGCACTTATTGGCCATTTTTCCTTCATTTTCTGGTGGAACCCCTCCAAAACCATTTCTACTGTGTTTAACTCGGGTGATCAGGTCACTCCATCACTCTCCTCTGCAGGCAGCTCGGGGTGCTCAAACCCGAGATGGGTACAGCACTTTACTAATCCCGTGAGAAAAATGCTTACAGCACAGCAGCACGCAGAAGACAAAGTGCGCAAGTGAAAGAACAACATGCAGTAGAAAGAACCGCGGGAGTCACATAAATACGCAGGTGAGGAGGAGGACTCCTGATCCTATGGCTGATCCTTCAGCTACACTCACTGATTCTCAGCCAAGTACTAACCAAAGCCATCGACAGTATGGAATCTCACCCTGCTCCTTCGCAACCTCTGGCAGGTAGGTGGCCGTCCGCTTTGATCCTTTTTCACTAATAAACTCTATTCTGATGCCATGTACACCCACCTATAAGAAAGAGATGGAACATTTCCTGTTAGGTCAAAAAAAATTGTGAAACTGTATTATAACAATAAACTACTTAATATATTAAAGAAAAATCACTGATGGTGGGTTTTCAGTTGTGTGGAAAAATAACCCTCGAGAGAGAGAGACACACTTCTGGAAATAGAAGCTTAGTTTCACTAGAAGCTTGTGTTTACCATGGAAGTTCTCGCCTTCATAGACTTCAGAGCTTCGGGTTCACATTATTATAGCATAACAGCACACAGGGAGGGAATTCCTCTGCCAGATCTTCAGGGCAGGTTCATTAGGTGGGGCAGAACGCCACAGGGATGATCTCCACTAATCTCTAAGTTTCCCTGGTCAGCTGGAGGCCTTGGAGCTCAGGGGGCAGAAGGGGTGGGAACGACCGCAGCCCCAGATGGAGCAGGACGCTGAGAGAGGGGGGGTGACGGGGCTGCCGTCCATCTCCAGACGGAGAACCAAGTGACTGCAACCATTCACCTCATTGTGCTCTGCCCTTCCTCTTTATCGGCATGGATGGCTGTATTCTTGCTATCTTGTAGCCCTGGACCACAGTCTTAGTTCAATTTACAATTTAGTTCCATCAAACTGGTCATTTCACTGAAGCGGAAGTCGGTAATAAAGGGTTTGGTGCCTCCCCCCCCCCCCCAAAATCCTTTGAGGCACAGAAACATCCCCAAATCTCCTTTTAGCCACTAGACAATAGAGCTTAATTGCCATGCAACAACATGCTTATGCGGCAGCTAATCAAAGCACCACACTTCTGCGCCCATTAGCCACAGACATCAACTCAATTCTCCTGACTCATTACTGACTTTGAACATATAAAAATTATACCAGCGGTACTTTGTTCTACTACTGAGACAAACCTCGATTTACATAACAGCAACAAAATAATAATACTTAAACAGATAATACTACAAGTGGACTTGGGGGGGGTTGCTTTAAATTGCTTATAGCTAGTCAATCATTTCACCTTCCGCACATTCTAATTGGTCAATGTGTGGGTAGATGGAAATGAGAGATGCAACATTATCAATCTCGGAACTGTCACATTTGTGTCATATCTTTTAAGAGCAGCAGTGTTCCCCATTCAGGTTAGGAGAAAATGTCTGCTGCCGGTGAAGTTCTATTTTTACATTCTATGCATGCAGTCATACTGTGAGGTATCAAGTCCACCGTGAGTAGCAGAGACTAGGATTATCCTCATATTGAATGTAAAGTGCACTGAAATAACAGCTTAGAGTCTACATTTGCTGGTAAGATGACCCAAAGAAAAGCCAGATGCATTCGTGCTGAACCTCAGCTTCTCTGTCAGCTCAGGAGGCTCAGCTCTCCTTTGATAACCTCACATTACTAACGCATGATTAACCCACTGAGGTATGTGCGGCCACCTAATTCACACTGCACCTCCAGAAATTTTTCCAGAATATTAACTTAAACTCCCGACGGACGGATGTACCGGAATTCCACCCGCGGGCATTTGAGCTGATACCACATTGTCTGTACGTACCTCCCAGTCTAGGTAATCACCAACGTCCTCGAAGTTGGTGAGCAAAGACACAGAGCAGAAGAGCCGCGGCAGCTCCTCCCGCGTCATGGGGGGGAAGCGGCTGTCTTTAAGGGCACTGTGGACGCAAAGAAAGATGCTCAACTGTACACGGGTAGCACATAGCGCCATGACACCCCTGGGGACAGCTCAACATTCTCAGTCATCTACCAATTTACACATTCAATTTCCTGTACCAATATAAACTTAATTTTTCCCCATAAATATTCATGTTTAATCTCATGTAGGACAGAATTTACCCACATAAATGGACTAAACTGAGAATTTTTTTTTTTATTTATATAAATCCAATCTTGATTCAGATTACCGATTACAGCTCTATAGATTCTAAACTCGGCCATCCTCTTTTTAATTAAAGCTCCCTGGCTCAAGTCTATGATTTAATCCTGACTAAGCGGCACATTGACCAAGCGAGGCTTGCTGACAGTGGATAGGATACGTAAGCAGAACGGAGGCCAATCTGCTTCAGCAGATCTGCTTGTAGCAGATATATTCAATAACTTCTCATGCAGTAACGGTCACGATGATGATGAGTCCATCCGGAGGTAATCAGGGGCCAAGGAGGAAACGCCTCATTTCAAGAGAAAACACAGACATACACACTATGCGTCTGGCCCCTACAATATGGAGAAAGCCTGGAGTATCCAGGAAACACACGTGATCACGAATCAAACTACCTGAGAAACCGCCACCCCCTTGTTAAACACTTATTTCCTTAACTCATGCCCTAGCTGGTTACCACGGTGACACCTTATGTTTTCCAAATTAAGGCATGCTGTGCAATGTGCGTTAATGGAGAGCACCACCGCTTATGATAAAATGTTGGAATTGGCGTCACATTTCAAAATTTCACACTTCAGTGTCAGCCTACAGGCCTATATTGTTTTTGTCTCTGCCTGTCTGGGGGCTCATCTCCTTTGAGGAGGACGCTTTGAATACTGTGCGTGGCACTCGCTCACACGCCTCTGTCCCATGAACGCTGCCTTTCAGTAAATATTTAAGAAAGCTGACAATTTGCAAATCTAATCTTTTGTGTGCGTTTCAGAGAAGATTGAGATTGTACAGTCCAAAACATTCCTTACATTCATATCTAGATCTAAATTGCATTTTTTTCTGGTTTAGGGCTTCTGGGGAAACTAGTCGGGTTGCGTTTAATTTACTTCTAAATCATTCAGCCACGAGATTAACTGCACTAATGAATTATCGTAACGAAGGGTGGCAGCCACCTTACGGCCGACTAACTCCAGGTATCGAGCTGCAATGATGGAAATAAATCCACCTGGCTCTGGCACTATTTAACTTCTTTCCCACCTGGGAAACTTAATGGAAAGCCACCACAACCCAGCGGTTAGGAAATCACAAAGGTGTCTGTCTGTGCTGCATTCCAACACCTAGCTCTCACAAAGTATAAGGGGAAAAAAAAAAAAAAAAAAATCAGCCGCCCCCACCCCACCCCAGTCCTCTGCTCAACTCTGAGCACTTCACAAATCCTGCTACATCCTCTCATCTCCACTGTCATTCCCCGTCACCCTCTGAGTAACTGTGCCCACCTCTCTAACAAAGCTTCCACTGCATCATTTATAAAGCTGACTGCATCATTAGACACCCTATACCCTCGAAAGATCTGAGAAGCAGATCTGAGACCTGAGAAGAGGAAATTGAAATTAAAAATAAAAATAAAAATAAAAAAAAAATCACAGGATCCAACACCTGGGACCTCAGTCACCAAGAAACTCCGAATAACTCTTTGAAAATATGAACATGAAGAAGAAAGGAAGCAACTTTAAGCCCTATTGGTGGAACGGATACGAAAGGAGGGAGCCACCTTCAGCGCGTCTCGGATTCATACCGGGAACAAAAGACCATTCCAGGAGGGAAAAGATTCATACCGGCCGCAGACAAGGTTTGCAAATATGTCTGGGAGTAGACGATCTGTTCGCGACACGAGAAGTTCTGAGATTCCAGATGTGAGATTCCAGATGTGCCATTGCCGAAGACAGTCCCCACGGGGATTCCCAACAACGCGACTCATAAACGATCAAATTCCAGCAGCCTGTCCAGAGCTCCATTTCCATCGGATTATTACAATTTACTGGAAGATTTTAATTAACAGCAGCAACATGAAGATTATTAACGCAAACCGCTGCTGTAGATTCCCTAAATTTAGGTCATCTTGCCAATTTCTTTTCTTTTTTTTTTTTAATAAATTCATAGGCTCAGGAGCATATAAATACCAAAAAGACCACAAACCGTAAACCTTGAGCAGAGAAGTGGATGAACCAGGTCAAGGTAAAATGCCGCTCTGTACCGGCAAAACCTGCAAATGCTAATCTCTATTTTTATATGAGCAGTTTGCACGTGCCGAGACGGAGAATCATAAACAAGTCGCATGATGAAATTCTCAGCAAAACAGCCACATTCCACAAAACAAACACTCATTAGTGAGGCAAATAACATTAATGGATACATTCAGAGAAAAGCAATCCGCCTGCTAATAAGACTATCCACTAAAACATATCGCTACACGAGGGAAGCCCCTTATTTACAAATAAATTAGATTTAAAAAATACAAGCTGTCCGATAACACCAGCTCGTCATCTTTTCAACGCAGCACTGCACCGAATGAAATTTCAAATTTAAAGTATTGCATTATCTTTGCATCATAACTTTATTGCACGTTTGACATGTATCGGATTTACTCTCTGCCCAATATACAGGTCATATGAAACTGCCCACTGACTGCCCACTTGTGATGATACCTGTGAGGGGCTTCCCACTGGGAAGACAGACACCCAAAAAGTTGGTCTGCAGAGTCCCTCACACAGATCCATCTGCATGATCAGTAATCGTAAAGCTGCAAATTCAGAGTCACTCAGACAATTATTTGAAAAACAGGCCAATAATAGGCTGAGAAATCCCAAAAGATGATGTTGCTGAAGCATAAAAAAAACATTGATAAAAAAGGTGGGGGGGCGGGGGGCGGGTTAGACTGACTGATTACAGCAAAAATGCATATTACCTTCTCACAAAAAGCTCTGAAATTTAGACAGAGTGATATATTCTGGACTGAATGTTGAACTGGATAGAATGAGACATTTTAAGAGGTACAACCTGAGCTATCTTAGGTGCTCAGCAGCTAAGGTTGCGTAAGCTGCTCCAAGAGAAGCAGATCAGCATCCGTGTGGAGATGTCACCCAGACCAGTGTCTCTCTTCCTTTTTTTAATCCAAGGATCCCCTTGTCCAGGAAAACATGTTTGCCTCACTCTACACAGGTTATGATGTTGTTTCTTTTGTATCCATCATGCAATGATGACACAATTTGTCAGTGTTTATTAAAACCAGCGTATTTTAATAAGCTTACTTTTAATTTGGTTACACTGCCAAACAATGAAATTTCTTTTGAACATAATGCCAACAAGAATTCACTCCACCAAGTCGACCTACACTTATTTGCCTCAATTTATGGCATTGCTCACAAAACAGAAGGTTAATGTTTTTGAACACAAAAAACTATTTTATCTAAAACGTATTTGGCAAATGGCTCTAAAATCAGGAGCCTGACAAGTGACAGCCATTAAAAATGCACTTAACTGAAAAGACCCTCATTTCAAGGTATTAGCCTTAGATAAAAATAAAAGAAATACTGTAAGCTACGATATTTTTGCCAAAGTTTTAAAACAAAATGAAGTATCATTCCCCGCCGTAACCTTGCGCTGAAGTTTTGCTAGAAGATTTTTACTCTCCTACTCTATCACAGGAAACAAAAAAAACTTAGCAAGCTTTACAATTTTAGTTATTATTCCTTTTATAGATTATATATATATATATGTTTAAAGATGAGTTTAAAGTTTACCTCCACTGGTTTTTCGTGAGCGCTGCATGCGTTCTCCGAGACAATCCTTTTCATCCTTGCCGTTTAAATCACTCGTAGACAGGTTTGTGAGAAATCTATGAACTGCTTTTCTTGTTTTATAAATACCCCAACATTTATTACAACAAAATCACATCGCTAGGACAGCATGTATACAGTATAAGACAAAATACTTTAAAAAATAAATAAAAAAATGTTGTCATGCCATCCTCATCTCTTTGTTAAGTCTGTTGTTCCGACCACATTGCAAAATATATATTCAAGGCGGTGTTCGTATTGTGCTTCAGAGGCAGGTTAATTGCATAAACAATCAACAGAGAAAACATTTCAAGTCCCACCCCAAAGTACTAAAGAAGTAACCCAGCTGGTTTGGTACTTTTGGTACTGGTACTCGAAGTCAATAGGAAAAGCGATAGGACCAAAAGTACCGTACCAAAAGTCATCACCCTGCATGGACAAATGGTATTGGCTCATCCTATAGCTTATTTTGCAAATATATCAATACTAATGCCGTAATTTTTTCCCAAGCTTTTCAAATAAATTGCCCTGGCGGGGCGCAGCAGCCTGGTTAGAGAACCACTGATCTGAGATGTCTGAGGTGATGCTAAGCAGAGCAGAGCTGATAGGTGGAGCCTTACCTGGTGAGGGTATACTCCCTGAGTCCTGAGTGTAGGTTCATGGCAGAAAAGGTACCTATACAGCCCCTCAGTCGCTTGTCCCGTCCTGTTTTCCACGTAACAAATAGAGGACTGCAGAGACAATAAAAGAAAATCAACACAAATCATTTGTAATTTCAGCACCCTTTGCTAAGAAGTACTGCCTATACCGTAACGGTCCACATTATAATTAAACACACCCAGGTTTACCTGTCTTACAAAAGACAAGAACTTCTAAATATATTTATCATGTGTGGGTGGTAGTACTTCCTATCACCACATGAGACGCAGTAAACAAACATTTAATACAAGTCTGCCAATTATATTTTTTACCATAATATCAGGTTATGGTGGTAGCAGTTATTCTCTTTACTGTAGGATCATGTAATATCAGCAATTTGTAGCAAAAATATGTTATGATATTAAGAGGTTTGTACATACTGGCAAAGATCTGATTCTGGTATTAATATCCCAATAAATTGCCCAACATCTGCCTGGTATGTCCTTAATTATGACATTAATTACCCCTAATTATGTAAGCAGGCCATCAGCTTCACGCAATAGTCTTAGATGCTGCATTAGGTCAGCTGCAAGGTGTGGCGTTTCACTGCTGAATAAAAATGTAACTCTTGAAAGAAATATTCAGAAAATATTCTTCTCCTGACCATTTCTATGTAACAAACACAGTACTGTGTAAAAGTCTTGTTTTAAGATACAGACTGAACAATGCAAAAATATTTGTGTATATATATTTGTGTGTGTATATATATATATATATATATATAT
>JAABNX020000002.1:2491575-2504461 GCA_015163995.2 Mormyrus lacerda | reverse complement strand
GCAAAAAGCAGAGACCTAATCCTGAGGTCACCAAACCGGACACCCTCAACGCCCTGGCTGTGCCTAGAAATTCTGTCTTGACATACTTGAAATTGAATTATTTTCGCTACTGCTTTGCTGAGTGAATATCAAGAGATGCTTATTATATTTCGTGCTTTTATCCAAAGCAATTTACAGTAGAGGAAAGGGTTACAATTTCTGGCCACTTCTTAGGATTTGAACCCATAACCTTTTGTGTTGTACAGTAAGAGCAATACTACACTCATGGAGCTACAGGTCTTTATCGTATTTGTTGAATCAAATCTTATTTCCATAAGGGTACCAGAGCTGTTTTTTTTATCCTGAACATCCAAGGCATCATTTCAGAAACCAATGTCCTTTTAAGACCACCTGAGAGAGTAGAGATGAAGTAAGGCAGTATCTGCACGACCATTTCCTCATGTAATGACCTCAGTGACTATTGTCAGTTCGGCGAGACGGTGCTGTGTTCCGTCAGTTTAACCGGTTGGGTTTAGTAGTGCTACTTTCTCACCACTGGGTGGAGCCAACATTACACTCTTCATGTTGCATCCCTGTGTGGGTGACTTGCCTCGGAAGAATAAAATTAGATTTATAAATAAATAAGCTGTGGATATGTCCCTCTTGGTAGATTTTGGCAACCTGGGAGGTGGGTGATACATTTTGACACTAGGGGGCGGTTCCCAACGCAAGAAGCTCTAGATTTAACCAATGAGGGGACAGGTTCCCTCTGTAGATTTGCCATTTGTACCTGGTTACATGCCTGATCAGTAACATTATTTTATTTTTGTTTCTTGGGGAGGGGGGGGGGTCAAGCCCATTATTTCACTACGTCGCCGTGTGCCTGGGGTATATACTGAAAGAAACGTGCACCCACATGCAGTCACTCTGACCAGGGTGTTGCTAGAGATTTTGAGCCCCATGAAGGCAGATCATATTGGGCTCCCCAGTCCAGACCAATCCAGTTATTTTCCAAATTTTTTAGGGCCTCTCTCACTCAGGAGCCCTTGAGAATCATCCTAACGCCCCCTTACTGTGCCCCTGACTCTGTAAGTGATGTTCAAACAAATGCACATATCTCCAAAAATCCAAGAGCATTAACAGAGACTATTCAAAAAAAACTTTACAGACTAAACCTAAAAAACGCATTAAGACCCCCTTATGCACTCACCTTTACACAGCCATCAGTGAACGGTTTAGTGTTTTAAAAGGACTTATGTGGATCGTTGTAAGCCAGGCCAATATGTCAGTGCAAACAAAATGCAAACGTTAATTGTGCTGTATATATGCAGTTAACAATTATGCTAGCAAACTAACTATCTGGCTATCAACGTTAAGTTGTTAAAAATTAGAGATATGAAGTAAGTCAAACAAACGACCATCATGAATGTGACTGTTAACTAGTACAAACATAAATACAGTATTGGTTTGAGAAATACTTTTCATC
This sequence comes from Mormyrus lacerda, assembly GCA_015163995.2. NCBI lineage: Eukaryota > Metazoa > Chordata > Actinopteri > Osteoglossiformes > Mormyridae > Mormyrus > Mormyrus lacerda. The sequence goes on along the minus strand of JAABNX020000002.1, from coordinate 2,502,996 downwards.
GGTCAGTTTCAAACGCTGTGAGTAGAATGAGGAGAATCATAATAGTCAAAAAGTGGAAATCGGTGGTTTTCATTGGACAGTGAGATTATGCTGCTTGGACCAATACTGTAGTCTGAAGATTAGGTCTTAATAAATACAAACTGACTTTTAAAAATCACACGAAAGTGTGTTGCCTATACGAACGCCCTAACCTCATCACCAGAGTCACGTCAGGGCACTTTTGTGTGGAAGTGAATCCTGCACCAATTAAATGCAGTTTGTGAAGACCTCACAGAAAAGCTGCTGAAACTCACAGGGATGGAAGCAGTTACCAGCTTATTTGGAAAGAAACACTGGCAAGCACTCGTCCGCTGTGAGGCACATAATGTACGAGGCGAGAAGATTCAGCACCATTGTTATCCATGCAAGGGTGGTCGTCCAACAAAAATGTTCTCTAAAGGATAGAGTGTACAGCATTCCAGGGGATGTGAAACGGCCCCTGAGCTAATGGCGATGGATCTGCCGGATGCTATAGCAGTATCTAAAACCAAAGGTCACGAGTCTACCATGAAGAAATACAGAACAAAGTGGCGTGCGCCGAAACAGGTTCCAAAAACTACCTGGATGATCTACAAGGCTATTGGATGACTGTTCTGTGCACAGGTGAGATGAAAGTGAGTATTTTGGCATTAATGATAGATGGTATATTTCATGAAAACAACAAAAAAAAAGCTACATTCCAACAAAACATTTTTATTCCACCCCTGGAGGGTGACAGTAGGAACGTCATATAGTTTGTAGTCTTCAGATACGGGCAGCCTGCAACCGATGCGATAACAATGAAGCTGAGGAATTTCCATGTTTCAAATGCCACAGTCAAAGTCCTGATCCAACTCAAACCTTGCAGCACGACTTGAAGAAAGCCATGCATGAAAGAGAGCTAAAATATCAACATCGGTGCAGTTTTGTAAAGAGGAGTGAGCTGAAATATATTCAGAGTCAATAAACCACGGTCTGCGGTATCTTTTTATGCCTTTTAGCTAAATGTGGTTATTGTGTGACATTGATTGTTGTGTTTTCCTCCTTTATTAGATTGCGGTGCCTTGGGAACTCATTAATGAAATAGGCATATAGTGATTATGATTATGAGATAAATCTCTTACTCATGCACCTCCACATATCTTATTTAGTGTTATTAAGCCAGACTAGCAAGTCAAACAGCTCACTTGGTTTTATTTATTTGAGAATGATAGCTGTACTTATTTTTAGCTTACGTAATGGGTCCCAGCATTAAAGACACAACGTCATAAAGTAGTGACAATAGAACTGATGTTTACAGCTATGGAAAATACCAGCCCGGGGAACTGAAGGCTCAACTTTAATGTGGCACACCGCGGTTTCAAACAAAGTAATACAATTAGGTTCAAAAGCAAATAAATAAATGAAGTCTGCTGGATTTTCAGAGACTTGACGAAGCGAAACCGTCTGATGTTGTGTTGGGCTAACGGTTAAGTACTGAATACATACAAACACGTTACAGGATTCTCAGCAGGAATGCAGAAAGCACTTACAGTGAACACAGCGCCTGCCAAGTAAGTATCTTTATCTCTATTTTTTACAGATGCACATAAAATACTATTATTAGTATTGACAATAACCAATAGAAACTGCATTGGTGTCAATATGCAGACAGCAATGATCTAGAGAAATGACAAGACAATAACTAGCAAGTTTTAGTAATGAAAGTAACTTAAATTATAACTTGACCAATGTTAGGCCACTCAGATACTTGAAGTTATGGCAGAAATTTGTGCGGTGAGTGAAGTGTTACATTGGCATCGCAGGCCAGAGCACATTTTGGTCCAAACACATGACTAATTTGCTCCATTAAAATGCAGTTCGAGCTAAATAAACAGATTACAGGAAGTGTAAAGGCTAAAATGTCAAGCAGGGAAAGTAGCTCTTTGTGAAGATGCTTGCTATGTGAATTAAAGCATCACTGCATTAATTACTGGTGGTATTTGAGGTCAGTGTTTTTTACAACATTTTACCAAACATCTTGGTCATTTTGATCGCACCAGCGGTTTAAAGTCGTATAAAGACAAAACAGAAAAGACAAACATCCATCATGCCATTATTTTCAAAGGAATTGATTATATAAGTGGAGGCATGCAATATGATTATATATTGTTATCATGTGGTGGTGACTTGGATACTTCTACAATTACCACAAATTAAATATATTTCTATATGTCAGCACTGTTGCTTCACACGTCTGGGACCAGGGTTCGAGCAACAGAACAGGCAATGGCCTGGGGCCTCGAGCTGGAAGGGGGGCTCGGAGGTCTGCCAGTTATATAGTGCATTGCAATGACAAATCTGCTTTATTTGAGCATTTTGTTTTTCACAAAAGTGAAAATAAAGGTCTTGTTTGTATTAAATTCTCTTTGTTAATATTTAAAATTTATTCTTTAAAGCAAAATAAAAGTACGGTAATAAATTTTACCATGCCAGGGGAGGAGCAGTTGGAAGGTCCCCTGGAGTTTTGTGCCTATGGCCCCCAGAGTCCCTAGTGTGGAGCTGGGTACTCCAGTTTCCCCCCCAGTCCAAAAGCATAGTAAGGTTAATTGGAGATTCAAATTTGCCAATAGGTGTGAGTGAATGGTGTGTGAGCGAATGGTGTGTGAGTGAATGGTGTGTGTGTGCCCTCTGATAGGTTGGCACCTGGGTAGTTCCCTGCCTAGCGCCTGTAGCCTCTGGGACAGGTAACTCTAAACAGGACAAGCAGGCACTGAAAATGAAGGAAAATACCAGGTTGCTTTGTTTGCGTGGAAAAAATAAATAGCACAGTGGTTCAATCATAATGACAAGAAACAGAATATCTGGATGTACCGCAATGTGTGAAGCACCGAATGTTAATGAACAAGTCAACAGAATATACAGACATTCCCAGAAATGTTCCTTGTCAGTCCTCAGACTGCCTGAATGATGTTTTTTCCCCGAACAAATCAAGATATTACTTGGAATCCAATAAATGTGGCATAAACAAAATGGAGAGAAAGTGGATCCGTATTCCCTCTGGCTGGGTTTACCAACACGTCCTGCATGCAAGGGTAGCTGAATATGCCAGGAATCTACACTACTCATGAGCCAGTTATGTGGGTCTTAGCCTGGCTTTGTTGTGGCTTAATCTCTACCGTCTACACAAAATTCTTAGTGTACAAACAAATACTAATTCCAATGCTTGTAGTCTAGCAGTGGCAAGATAAAAAGGCCTTTGTTACCTGCAGAGCTTGAGTGATATTTACCGCTTGCGGTACCACAAGGACCATCGACTTCAAACCCCAAAGCGAGCAGAGATTTGTGGAAAGTTAAGATTACACAAATACATGAGTGGGGGGTTAACTGGCCGGGCCTGCCTGAGGGGGGGAGCTTCAGTTGGGGTGAGACTGAATAAACCAGTTCATCTATTCCATGTGGGAAAGGCTTGCTGGAACAGCAGCCAGCGATGGGTGCCGTCCCAATTCAAACCACATGGATGGAAAAGCGGCCGTATCCCAGCTTCCCCTGCAAACTGCACCGCAGCCTCTGACAGGCGGCCATGTTGTGGTCATACTGGCTTAGCTCTGATCAGCCAGCTGTTGCCAATCCTCACCTCACCCAAGTCATCAACTTTTACCATGCCCACCCCCCTCCCATCACCCCTCACCCCTTACTCCACACAGTACCAGTCAAAAGTCTTAGGTCACATGATTGGGGGGGGGGGGTTGGGACGTTAGGTTTGCGCATGGTGCCACATGGGCTGTGACTGATACTGTTAAGGGCACAGTATTTACAACAACAAAGACAAAATATATTCACAGATATTACAATATTCAAAACTGGGATAAACAAGATTCCTTTCCTGATGGAAGCTCCTCAGGAAGAATGTGATCGTTTGATCGAGTACGGCCACTTACCGGCAGTCAATTTGTTTTTAACGAATCATACAGCGACACCAGTTTAAGAGTGAAGATGCGGTGCATTGACTGTAGGGGGCAGTGTGAGCAGACAGACCAAGGGCTGCGTCAGAACTCCCACCTAAAAGTGGCTGCTTGCCTTGATTTGTTAGAACCACCATCATCATCATCATCTGAAGCATTGCCGTCCGACCTGGAAATTCTGAGCTGTCCTTTTGGAAATAGTCCTGGATTCTTACGTTACTGCCAGATGAGAGACACACATAGCTTGCTTGTTAAATCATCGCTTCTAGGTCTTGGTTCAAACATGCTGCTTCAAGACAAACTGAAGAAGAGGGCAGTAGCAGGTTGATACCCCTGCAGCGGTATGTATGAATTATGGATCATCACAGCTTCGGTTCCTAAATGATAACGTAGTGCAGCAACTAGTAATTTACGTTAAATAGCTATCTCCATTCGGTGATATTTAAAGTTTGTCTTTCTGTTTCACTTTTCTTCTCTTTCGCCTTGCTGTAGTGTTTCAAATGATTGGAGTTTACAGTTGACATAAAATGCTGTTTCCTCAGCCTGTGCCTCAGTGGGTCCCGAAAATGCTGTTGTGAGGTACAGCCTGTGTGCTGCCCGGCTGTGAAGAGGGTTTGTACGCCCAGTACACTGTAAGGTCATTTACACATCCATCCATCCATCCATCTCGAGGCGGGTCTAGGACTTCTATTCACATCCATTCATATTGTTTATATGTAAATTATTCGCACATGACATTACAAAACATTTAAAAACGTAACAGAAAAACAAATTATATTTTGAGTCTGAACTGTTATTAAACTCCATCTTATATATTGACCCTTACTTCATAGGAATAAGATTTTGTGAAGTTTTGTATTTAGTTTCAGAGTAAAGATACAGGTCACTGCAATTATGACACCTGGCTAAAATTCTGAAACTTTAGAACAAGCATGACGTGTCTTGGTAGTTTTCTAGGCTTTTCCAAAGAAAGAAAGAGATGAAAGTAAATGGAAAAATCACCGAAGTACAAATGACATAACATGTAACACCATACGTACCTAAATGGATCATTTATAAATCTGAGTAAGATTTTGATGCTTTGAAATACTTTTCTCTAAATTTAAGTTAGGAAAATGCCATCTGTATAGGGAGGCCAGCAAAATTATATATATAACACAAAATGAAATTAAAGGATGAGGTTTTGATAAACACTAAACCTTCAGCAGCAGTCAGTTACCATATTTAGGTTACAGGACATGGAAGTTGCTGGACAGGTCAGGTCAGGTTATGCAGCATGCAGTGATACGACGTGTTGCTGCTCCCACCTCACAACGAAACTATAAAATAACATATATGGAATTATGTACTGACAAAAACAAGTCAAGTCAAATTCATTTGTTGGGGACGGGGGCAGTTTCATGGGTTGGGACTCAGAAGGTTGCTGGTTCAAATCCCTGGGTCCGCAGAGTGATCCTATCATTGGGCCCTTGAACAAAGCCCTTAAGCCCAGTTACTCTAGGGATTGGCTGTCTCAGCTTTCTCCTCTATGCTAGGATCAGGAGGTGAGATGCTTTTCCAGCTGTCCTGAACGAGGTCTCACATATGCTGAGCTCTCATTGGCTGCTTTTCCAGCTGTCCTGAACGAGGTCTCACATATGCTGAGCTCTCATTGGCTGCTTTTCCAGCTGTCCTGAACGAGGTCTCACATATGCTGAGCTCTCATTGGCTGCTTTTCCTTAACTCTCTGGTCAAACTCCTCCAAACTATTTCTGTCGAGTTTAGGTCAGGTGGCCAGGCGAAGTGATGCGACATTATCACTTTCCTTTGACTGGTACTGTATATTAAGTTGAAGAGAATGCTATTTCAATGATAAATCAATGAAGCAGTGAACAGATTTATGATCCATGTTTACACTGTCCCACCATTTAATTAAAAAGCCTTTATAGTCGCCTCTTCACAAGCACGAAGGCTGTTTCCAAAACACTGACATTCCACAATTGAAGCTCAGCACAAAATGATACTTCTGCAGACCCAGAAAACCAAATTCTGGTGCATGACTGAATCATTACAAGAAGTACTTTGGCATCAGACGTTTCGCCAAAGGCTTGTGTCATACCATTACCCATTGCACCATTTGCATACATTATGAGAACTGCTCTTGCTCCGAAGATGATCCATTTGCACGTGAAATTGTGACCATATGTGTGCGAAACACAAGCTGACATCTGTAAACCTTCAAACTGACAGTTGTCTCAAGGTTTAATTATTTTAGATTGTTGTGTTGTATTACAATATCATCAGTTTTTAAAAGCTTAGTTTAACACTTAGACATTTCCTTCCACCTGTAACTAACAGAAATGTCACAATTAAATATGATCTCATCAGATAATAAGCAATGTGCTATGAACTCAACACATTGATAGGTGTCTGTGTGAGGAAGCAATCAACTAAATATACAGAAAATCCCACCAGTCCTTCCAAGCCATCCGAGGGCGAGCAGTCCTAAGATCTAGGGCGGCCTGTTGGTCTTCTGCAGCCAGTTGAGCAGGCCAACTCATAACAAGGTCCTGCAAAAGTGCTCTGCAATGTTTCCCTCAAAAGAGCCATTGTCAGAAAATTAGGAAATTCATAAATGAGGGAATTACAAGGACAACAGACGCAGTACTTGCAATTTCTATTCAACTAGACAAAAAGGATTTTTCACTGTCCATTTGCCACACAACTATAATTAGGGTTACGTTCACTTGCAGCCCAGGTGCATGTTACACAACTTTGTGGAAGGGCTGGTACTCTTTGTTCTTGTAGTCTTCCACGGTCATTTTGTCTGCCAAGCCGCAAAACTGCCAGCAAAGATCTTTGGGTGAGATGCACACAATCACGACTGCACTTTCAGTGGGGCCTTCAACATCCACCACACTGTGTCCTAGACGAAGGCTCTTTTGCTCAGGTCCTGGAAAAGCCACATTGCAGACTTCGGCAAATAACTGAAGCCAAGGACAGACGTGTCTGATAATCTGCTAAACTGCCAGAATAACCAGGACTCCCATTTACATTAAAGAATGGCTGATCCTTGGTTTTCCAGTAAGAATTATGGCTTTTATGCGTAGCCGTGAAGGACACCTATATAAGATCCTAAAGCTGTTTCCTCTGTTTAACTTTTCTCATGTACAAAATAATAGTGGGTGAAATGATGATAATTCATCATGACCGGTTGCAATTTTATCCATGATAAGCATTTCAGAGTTATCACAAGAATACAGCACTGCTTAGCATTACAGAACAAACTGACGAGCGCATATCATGTGATGCTTGTCCTTCCGGGGGTTGCTACTTTACTCCATGAAAAACAGACCAATGTAAACAAAAGAATTTCAGCCTACATAACATTTCAGTGCTAAAAATCAACACACTTTATGTACCATCAGATTGTTAAAAATATTGCACTGGTGTCCTGTGGTAAACTGCAAACAGTCCGTAGACAGGTCAATGTCGTAACTAAAGACCAAAAGAACTCGAGGGCAGGCATTGGGAGAGCAAAAAGGGGCTTTATTTAACCAAAACCGAACAGCGGTTGGAAAACAATTGAGATCATGAGGGATCAAAACTAGAAGGGTAGTACTGGGAAGGACACAGGCAGACAGGGGGGGCGATGAGGGTAGATGAGACAGAGATGGCCAGGACGTAACAGTCAGCTACTCATTCAGATACAAGGGGGTGTGGCTGATTGATGAGGGATAATTTGACAAAGGAAATAATGTTCATTTGAATTCAAAACTTCTGAAAGTTTACTATTTATAAGTTTAACTCTTTTGGTTCTAAAGACAGTTCCTATTATATGTACAGTATTTTACATACCTTAATGATTAATTATTAGAATCCTACAAGCAGTGTTTCCAGTAAGGGTAGAATTACTGCTTAACATTATTGCATATATTCCAGTTTGGTTGGTTTGTAAATGAAAAAAGAAATATGCACCTTGTGAATCTTGCTTCTAACCGACAATATCATATGACATTTCGGTCACCTCTAGTACAAAAGCCACTTGGAGGTCCTTCAAGTAAAACCAGTGTTTTTTTGTCTCTGAAAGGCAGAAATGCTCTGGTAATTGTATAGTGATGTGCTTTAACAACCCCCTGCTTCGGCTGCTGCCCCGTCACACAACCCCAGATGAGCATCAGATAATGGATGGATGGATGGATCCTTTAACACCCAGTGCTACAACAGGCCCCTTAAAATAATGTTTTCCTTTTCTATTTCCTGTGCTCCATGCACATAGGAGGCCTACAAAGGCATTTGTGTTTTCTGAGGTTGGAAAGTAGCTCCCACTCGCTGAATGTGCCAGAATGACCGAGCTCAGATGCAGGAAGCTCAGTGAAAAGCAGACGCTCTATGTGACCGGCCACAGTGCCTCTTTGTACATGGCTGGCAATTAAACTGCGGCCCCGGGTCTCAGGACCAAGGCTGGCCAGCAGCCGTAACTGAATAAGCATCAGCGAGGCTTTCTCTCCGTGCGTCCGGACAAAAAAAGGTGGCAGTTCAAGTCCGCCATTTCGTCTCTCTGGCCAAGAAGTTCGCTGTGTGCAGTATGAATAAGTTACTGGGCCCATTTGAAAACTGACCTGAGTTCAGGCCTATCTATCACACTATCACACTTTGTACATGTACAAAGCCATTGATGACAATAAAGTAACCTTAACCTTATCTGCGTATTAGCTTGTTGAGCACGCCGCAAGCACTTCCAGATACCCATCTGCGGCCACTGCATTGCACTGTAATACACTGTAATACAGCTCACTGGCAGTAGTTCAGCATATAAGAGCAGTGTGGGGGGAAGAGATCATAGATCAAGCACTGCAGCCCAGCACATCCCAACAGTGGCCATTACCTGGACACAAAAAGTTGTGTGTGAACTACAGCTCAGAATGTGCATTACCGTTTGGTGACTTCTACCCATACGAAGGTTTATTTACACTATTATCTACAATTTACTATAATTATGAAGACATCAAAATTATAAAAGATTATACAGTACTGTGCAAAAGTTTTAGGCAGGCAAAGAAAATGATGTTTAAATTATTCCCTTGTAAAACGGTGTAAAACTATCATATTATGCTTGTCAAAGTGTGTCAGCTCAGCCAAATCTAAAATCACCCCAGTATTTGCAGCAACCATCCAGTACAGCCATTTCCCCAAGCGAGCTTGATGGGCCGAATGGCCTCCTCTCGTTTGTATATTTCTTATGTTCTTATGTATTTTCTGACTAGGCCACTATCACACCTCATGCAGCTAGTCAGTCTGTCACTGACTTTTTAAACCAATTTATTTAATTAATTAATTTGAGCTGCTTGTGAAATTTAACAAAATCATGGAATGATGCCCCTGAGGAGAGGTTTGGGAACTGAAGCGGTGTTCATCTAGCCACCCAACTAGATATCAGTAACTTTTTAGAAAACAAAAGACATTATTACTAGTTTTTATTGCGTTACTCTTAATTTGCACATGTTCTAATGTTAAATTGTGTTTTTTGTTCTAAGCGAAGGTAAACTGGCTACCCAGATAAACAGCTTTAAACATTTCTTTGGACTGCCTAAGGCTTTTGCACAGTATTGTGTATGGAATTATCTATGAACCAAAATAGCATTAAACAAAAAAATGGGTTAGGACTTAGAAGATTGCTGGTTTAAGTCCCAGGGTTGATAGAGTGATTACATCATTGGGTCCTTGAGCAAAGCCCTTAACCCCAAATGCTCCAGGGACTGGCTGATGGAACTTCTTCCTCTACGCCAGTTTCATGAGGTGGCCTCCTAGGATGCTTTTCTAGTCATCCTGAAAGAGGTCCCACAAATGCTGAGCTCTCATTGGCTGCTTCTCCTTCACTCCTTGGTCAAACACCTCCTAAACCATTTCTACGGTGTTCAGGTCAGGTGGCCAGGTCATGTGATGTGACACTATCACTCTCGTCTGTAGGCAGCTGGATGTGTCCAAACTATCGACTGGTACCGTATATGTTTCCATGTGTGTGCGTATGTCTTTATACTATATCTTACTTACTGTATATAAATGAAGTTGCAACATTAAAAGTAAATAGAATTATAAAAAACTTTACCCTATAGACTGTGACACCATAATGCAGGATTGCATAAATAATCAATGCATTCAAAATAACACTATGCGTGACGCTCCACACTACAGCTTTTACGTAGCTGTTTCCTTTGCCATCCTCGGTGAGATTTTCAATCACTTTTCTATACTAGAAGAGCAGGTATTGGGGGTCAATAAGAAAACAAGCCTTAAACCTGGAGTGCGTATGTGAGCGAAGAACAAAACCTCCAGTGTCAGGCGTTTGAGTTACAGGGCTGCATGTGCTGCTCATTGTTTCATGCTTGGCTCTGATATTTCTCTACAGAAGGCCTGGTTACCTTACGACCGTGTGCAATTAAAGACCAAATTAAACATGACTGTTTTCTTGCATCAGTAAGTGATGCCAGTAAGATTACATATTTCCACTCAGGGTGTTAAAGTGAGATATGAGCCTCTTTAATTATACCCACCTCTCCTTTCCTCGTCTCTGGTGAGCGTGCCCTTTACAATCCATTACCGTTGGCGTGTTCCAGTGCAGATCTCGGGTCAGAGGCTCCGAATGAGGGATCGGGGTTCGTGTGTCTGCTCTCCCCCAGCCACTAACCCCGCCTCCGCAGCGTGGAGGAGCCGCCTGCACTCGTGCCAGCTGACATCACCAGCGTAACAGTGTCTGATCTCAGCCGCCCTGTGGCGGCACAGCACAGCACAAATTAACATTTAAAGAACCAGCTGGAGATGTGTGAACGTCAGCACTGGGAAGTGAGATTTAGTGCGCTGCGTTGCTTTCTGGATTTAACTTTTGGGGCGATTAAGTAATTTTCCTTTCATTTTCTCGTTAAACAGATAGCTGGTGTATATAAGCATGAACACTGCAAGTGATTATGCACTTTCGTCTTCTAGCAAAGTACACAGAAAGAAGAATCTTCCAACTGCTTATCCTGCGTAAGACTGCGGGAAACTGGGACCTTGCCCACACAGCACAGGGCACTGACGGCGGGGCCAGTGCCCAGCGGAGCCCAGCTCGTAAAAGGGGGCCCAGACAAGGTCATGATTGAGTGATTGATGGACTGATAAACAAACAACCAAATTAATGTCTATATAAGGATATATATATAATATTCATTGGGGCAGTGGTGGCTTAATGACTAGGGAAGCACACTTGTAAATGAAAGAACAGCAAGGTAGCCCTGAGGTTCTGTGAGCAGGGTACCGCTCCCATGCACTGCTCCCCAGGTGCTGAATTAGCTGCCCCTGTTATGTCACATATTGGTTAAATGCAGAGGACACATTTTGTTGCTGTGGTGTATTGTGTATTGTACACACATTGTGCTGTGGTGTATTGTCAATAAGCACTGATCTTCTAATTCCAATTTACAAATAATAATTGCATTATATA
>JAABNX020000002.1:2479959-2491475 GCA_015163995.2 Mormyrus lacerda | reverse complement strand
TATATATATGTGTGTGTGTGTACATACACACACACACAGGCAGGGAAAATAGCAGTATGTTGACAGGAGGCCGAAAACAAAAAAAGAGTAACAAAATCTGGCCCTGGTTACAGCCTGGATGGGGCGAGTCCATCATAAAGTACACAAACCAACACACACACAATGGGCAATTTAGATATGACAGTTTACTTAACTGCATGTCTTTGGACTGCAGGAGGGACCCTGAGTCCCCTGTGGAAACACAAGACAACACAAACACACATCCAGTGGGATTCAACACAAACCCCACAAACACACATCCAGTGTGATTCAACACAAACCCCACAAACACACATCCAGTGGGATTCAAAACAAACCCCACAAACACACATCCAGTGGGATTCAACACAAACCCCACAAACACACATCCAGTGGGATTCAACACAAACCCCACAAACACACATCCAGTGGGATTCAAAACAAACCCCACAAACACACATCCAGTGGGATTCAACACAAACCCCACAAACACACATCCAGTGGGATTCAACACAAACCCCACAAACACACATCCAGTGGGATTCAAAACATGGCCCCTGGAGATGAGGTGCCACAATCTGCATTTAAACACATGGAGATACACATGCTACAATTTTTGGTAAATATTTATGAACTCATTCTTTTTATTTCCACTTTTAAGTTATTTCTTCCCTCTTAACACAAATGATATTAAGCCATTTCACTATAATTTATAATGGGTTTTCTAAGAGAATAGACTGATATCTTGGTTGTGTACCTGATTTGTAATAGATGGGGTTACATGCATATACCTGATTGTCTTACATATTTCAGTCCATGCTTCAATATTACATCATGTTAGACACAATCTATTGATGCCAGTCCCTAAAATAAGCATTGAATGTGTAAAAGGGTGAAATGTTAAGAAAATATCACTGATGAAAATGAAATGGTCCTACCCAAAAAGTACTGTCCCACAAGCAGTTTAAGTCACAGTGGATTTGCATTTCAAATTGTAATCTTTCTTGCAGTTAATACTATAGTAATACAGTGTAAGTCCTTACACCTGACCGACTATATTATGACCACACGTGGCATCTGGAATACAGCGATATCATTTCAGCCTCCCTGTCAGTTTTCACACAGCTAGCACATCTGCCTAATAAGTGCAACCGTTTCTGGACACACATCATTTTAGTCTGTCTGCATTCATAATGCAGCATGTCATCGCTGAAGGCTTTCGACTACTGAGCTGTAGTGTCCTCCTCCGTAATATGACTGTGTGACAGCTGAGGGGGCCTGATCAATGCCACCCCAGGAAGAACTTGTTTATCACGCAGGAAGTCCAGGAAGACCTCTGTTTACTCAGGTACACAATTATCCAACTAACCATCCATCTGTTTTTCAAGTGCATATCCAGTTTATGGCAGAGACCATAGGGTACTATACAGGTAGCACAGGGTACAATACAGGTAGCATATGGAACAATACAGGGAGCATAGGGAAGAATACAGGGAGCATAGGGAAGAACACAAGGAGCATAGGGAAGAATACAGGGAGCATAGGGAAGAATACAGGGAGCACCCTGGATGGGATGGCAGTCCGCTGTAGGGTGGACATGAATAACAGAACATTTTCAATCCTCGCTATCAGCTCTTGAATAGATATTCCACTAAATGTGTACAAACCTAATAGTCTAATTTATATGCAACACGGAGAATTTTATTTATTTGTTAATCATTACATTCAGAAATATATGGACTATTGTACGCTATGTATCTCTTTTCAAAATAAACATTAAGTCACATACATTTACTTATGTTACCATTTAAAAGCGATTTACAGTAAGAATTGTTCCTACTGTAATGAGCTGTTGTGTAATAGTCATTCCAGGACAACATGCTTTGTGTCTTAAATATCTTCATGTTTTTACCAGACGGTTTACAATCATCACTGTACTCTGTCCAAGCATATTAAATGACGCTGAGATTTGTAAAAGTAAAATGCTTTCATGCCTGTAGCATTTATTGTTGGATAACAGTTCACACTGTACTGTAAGTTATTACTGTAAGTTATTACTGGATAATAATGGAAAATAAAGGACATGCCATTTTTAGGGTGAAAAACAAAAAAAAAATACTAACTTAAGTCTAGCATAAAGAAAAATAGAATGTCAGGCAACAGCCTATTAACCAAATAGAGCAATTTTATACTGTACATACAGTATTGTATAGTACTTTACCATTTTATATATTATCATAATATTTAAAAAGTCAGTTTTATTTGATTCTTTTCAGGCTTTCAATTGGACTTCGAATATCTGAAATACATAGTACAGAATGAAATCTAAAAAAATAGTTTTAGTAATATTAATAAAATATATTACTATACTGCTTTGCCATTCATAAAAAAGTGTTTATTTAGTATCACTGACAATCCCTAATAAATAAAAGGCATATTTGACTGTGATGAAAAAGAAAAGCAACCTAAATTGAATAATGCTCAGATACTGTGATTAACGTACATCACTTAAGTCAGTGTTACCCAACCCGGTCCTTGGGGACTCACAGACAGTCCACATTTTTGCTCCCTCCCAGCTCCCTGCCAGACAGTCCACATTTTTGCTCCCTCCCAGACAGTCCACATTTTTGCTCCCTCCCAGCTCCCTGCCAGACAGTCCACATTTCTGCTCCCTCCCAGTTCCCTGCCAGACAGTCCACATTTTTGCTCCCTCCCAGTTCCCTGCCAGACAGTCCACATTTTTGCTCCCTCCCAGTTCCTTGCCAGACAGTCCACATTCCAGGTCCCCGAAGACCAGATTGAGAAACATTGACTCAAGACACCATTACTGTAAGACACTGACAGGAGCATAAGTAACTCTTTGCATTACACAACTGCGAAATCTCCACCACTGGTCATACACCATTGGTCATACACATTCTCTCAGAGATAACTGGTTTTCTTGGAGGCTTTAAGTGTCATCTGAAAAGTAGCCGCTTTCCCCTCCAAATGCTTCATACCATCTTCAGCAGTGGCCCCTCTCTGGTTTGTCCAGGAACAGAACCCGTACCAGGTCTTCCAGTTCTGTGCGGCAGGACTGCTTCGCACACATCTGGCTGATCTGGAGTTCCCCTTCACGGAAGATCTTCCACCGGCCTGGTATCAAAATCGCGATTTTACTGAGATTCTATAACAGATGCGATTGTCTATAAATCTGAAGTATGTTATTAAAACTGCAGTATGTGAGTTTTGTGGATGTCAGTTATATTTCAGATAATATTGCTTAGAGGACATATGGCTTAAGCTAACTTTAAATGAATACGTACTCTGAGTCGTCCTTGTCAATGGCTTAAAATCGCTGTGCTTGTTGAAGTCCATCATGGGGACCTTCTTGATCTGGAAGTTTCTGAGGAGGCCTAGATGCCAAGGAAAGTTAGCCACCATATTTCCAGCTGTCTACAAACAGGGGTATTGAACCCAGATCATACTGGCTTCATTTGAGATTAACATAAACTTTATTGATCTCCATTAAATACTCGTCACATCTATAAATTCTGACTTACAGAGTAAAAAGCATACACAGATATTTTGAAACTATAATAAACTGTATTAAAGAAACAGCCCTTTTGACTGCAAGAGTTTGGGAGAAATATCTCTATATCTCAACCAAAGATAGAAAACACAGATACTTACCACAAATTAAGGGAAATGAAATACAATAAAAATTGCAGTACAAACATCCTGCTCTCGATTAACAAGAAAAATCCCCACTAGAAAATAATGACATAGTTTTGAAAGTTTTCAATTAATCATGGTGTCTGTGTGCCGATGATCAAAGATCCAATGGGCAGTATATATGAAAATAATGATGAATAATGACGCAGCGGAGGGAAACAGGGCACCCCTGACATCAATCCGCCATGGCCCAGCATGAAAGTGATCACCGTAACCCCACGTCCCATGACAGATTTTAATGAAGCCCCAGGACTTATTGATATGTGCCACCTATACTGTTTCAGTGGCCTCTCTGCTGCAAAAGCTGGCGCATTATCCAGAAAATCAGCATGAAAATATATCTGCACAGCTGCAGGTTCATCAGCAAATGCTCCATGTAGCTCTGAACTGGTTGAAATCATCAAGGAATCAGGTTCTGAAATACAGAACACCTCGTTTTTTGACTACCGGTAATTCTATTCAATAATCAGACAAATTAAGAGCAGAACTGACTGGGTAGAGACATCGATACGCCTTTATATATAAAAATAGCATGCAGGATTGTCTCAGTCCTATTTTACAAATGAGAGTATTGACTGGGTAACAGTTCTGACTTTTTAATCAGACCATGTCTTCTGGAGTGCCTGAAATCAGCTCGTAAACAAGGCCCTCGTCTGAGGTACATCCTCCGTTTTTCGTTTTTCTTGGAAGATGGCGACTCTAGATGAGCCTCAGTATGGAGAAGCTATATTCAGCAGTTATGTGAACCACAAATCTTTTAATATTAAACGCATGATGTTGACACTGACGTGAAATAAAACAGCACTCCTTAACGTAACTGGAACTCATTTTTATTTTGTTGTTTTTCCACAGCTAGCTAATGTAAAAATGGCTGCCCAACAGCTATTCATCAGTAATATGTTATGTTCGGTTGTTATGCAGCTACATTTAGCTAATTTAGGGTCATTTTAGTATTCACAGTGTCAGCATATTTTTGTAGCTGTCATACGTTATCCAGTTGCGACAGAAGAATTTTCAGGGCAACGCAGTATCTAAAACTGTCATTGCTGACCGTGTTCATGCTGAGAGTGAAACCACCTTCAAAGTCATTAAGCATTTATTAAAACAAAAGTATCACTCACTAACAAAAAAAAGGTTTCTTTTCCCCTAAGGGACTCTCTCTCATTTCCAGACAGACAGGCAGACGCTATGCTCCAAATCCCCTACCTCTCCAAGATGTCTTTTTAATCCCTGCCGTAACATCAGTTTCTAATGTGCTGAATTACATTATATTATCTTGCATTACACAGAATATTACTACAAGGTATCAGCTGCAACATCTTTAACGTGATGGTCATGATACTAAGGAGCACTTTTATAGTCCAAATTGTCAGCTTCAGTTTCTGTGTTCGAGCGTCACGAATTTGCAGCCGGATTATTACTAGACACTGATTTTTAAAATGTTAGGTTGTTCCTCCAGAAAGCAGGATGGATTGGATCAGTTTACCGACACTGTAATGCATGTCAAGCCGCAGACAGACCACTTGAGTGAAGCACCATTTAGTTAGATGTAACTCTGTAACAAGGGAATTAAGTCTGTTTAGAAAAAAACTTTGGTTTCTTTAATTTGTTCTGTCCTTCTCTCCCCACTGACATATTCCTCTCCCTTTCCAATGTTTTAGCCGCGGGCATGTGCTTCATTTGCGACTGATATCCTTTGAAATCAAACAAAATTGTTGAACGATCACTGACATTCTGGAATAATATTGTTATTATACTTGCAAGGTATGCATACAGTGCAAATGAATTTAACAAAATGACTACATGAACAATTAATGGATTAATTAATGAATCTCCCATCCGACCTCCAACAGCTACTCCCAGGAGACCCGGAGACTATCCCAGGCAGCACAAGGCTGGGGTACATCCTGAAAACTTATTTCTATGCCACATTATCAGTCTTCCATATCACAAAGAGTTGTACCTCTTCTGGACTGGAAGAATGTCAAATGAGCCGTTGCCCAAGGCGTCGCGAATGAGGCACATTACTCACATTGCGCGGAAGCATCAGTTACGGCACTACAGCCATGTGGCGTGACTCCCTGAGGGTGACCCGAGCAACTGGACCAGGCCAAATGGACGCCAATGTAACATGTGGCTGCAGCAGATAAGTGGCCATTTCTGGAGTGTGGGACTGGACCACATGTTGGCCTGAGGGGTCACCAACTGGGATCCCGAGGTATTTTGTCATCGTGCTGCAGCAGGGGATGTTACCCCACCATGACCTGATTTTGGTGTTTTAGGTCCCCAGTAGCGGAAACTCAGTTTTATAAAAATCTGTGATTTGTATTTTGTTTGGTTACTTATGGGTAAACTTAGGGCTGGGGGGGATTAAGGTCGTCAGGTTAGGGCTGGAGGGGGTTAAGGTCGTCAGGTTAGGGCTGGGGGGGGTTAAGGTCGTCAGGTTATGATTAGAGTTTTCCTCAAAGAAAACATGCAGAGTCCCTACAAAGATATACTGTAATTACAAACCTGTGTGTGTGTCTGTGTGTGTAAAAATCTCTGGCTAAGCCGGCACTGAGGAACTTGAGGATACCTTTAACAATGGTCCATATATGCAGCTCAACTTCTTCTGAGGGTTCTGTCTCCAGGGCAATGGTCCTGATGTTGTCCTCTTCCGCAGATTCCAGGGCCTCGTACACTGGCCATGTTTCCTCCCCACAGAAATACTCCCTGCTGTCCTCGTTCTTCAGAGCCAGCTCCTCTGCTGGTGAGACAAAGGACCATCTCACACACAGGCAAACACAAGCCTCATGAAACACATCAAAACAACATCTCAGCCCAGTGTAATAGTACTGCCTGGAAATTCACATTCCTTAAAAAAGGGTTCACATTTTAGTCAGTCAATATGTTCAACTAACAATCATCCTAAGAAATACCAGAGCCAGACCCATTTAAACAGCTTATAGCTGAGGAATCCTTTAGGATCATTTTGAAAGAACAGTAAGGTCACATTGTTGTAGTTTATTTAATGGCTTTAGCTAATTTCCAGAATGCTAGATTAAATGCGGTTATGATTATGTTTATTATATTATGAATCATCTGGCTCTACAGTGCATACGGATCGCTCTCCAGTTGGAAAGCCATTCAGCAGCTCATTATCCATCTTTCGAAGCTGTCTGCTAGGTTTTGTTTCGCTTTGTGATTCGCGCCGTGACCAGGGCCCCACGGTGCCATCCACAATTAATCCAGGAACATTAAGAATGCATGCGATATCTGTGGTTTCTTTCACCCTTTTCTGGGTTTGCTGCAGCTGTCTGTATCCCTGACTCCTACCAAGGACTCAAGCCGCACGTGGTCTCACTGGCTGTTTGTGAAATGAAACCAGGCCGTCAGCCCGAGTGGCTTGGATGCCGTCGCTCAGCGCTGCTGCACACGTCATGCGAGCCAGCTTCAGAAAGACCTTCAGCATGGAAGGTCCGTGGGCGTCTTCGGGGGGTGACACTCTCATGCCAAATCAGGTACAAGCTGTCCCATGAGTCACACCTTCTTTAATTTTACATGCACAAATTCCTTAATAATGGCTTTAATAAAAACCTATTTACATTTTGTTGTATTATCATTCTAGTATTTTTAAACCTTTCTAAAAAGCTGCAAAAAAAAAAACAAAAAGCTTAAATTTTCAACAAAGAGATATTCACGACACTGTAATGGATCTGATAACAAAAGAACATATCTTATTAATTGACCCTAAAGCAAAATAGTCATCACATTAACAGAACAAATATTGAATAAATGACCTCAGATGACCAAGCACTTAAGAACGAGGATTACATTCTTTTAGGATTCCCTTCAGAATAATAGCAGAACAAAGTGATGTGTAAAGTAACTTAGTGTTGTGTGTGCAAATACATCTATTCATGTATTTAATTTCCACTGTTATGCTGTTGATACTGGTTATGCTGTTAAATGTAATTTAAATGTAATTTGCGCTTCCTGCCCGTCCAGCTAAAACCACAAGGGAAGATACTCCCTTAGTTTGATGGTGTAATGTGCTTTCCCAGAAACCTGGGGGTGCTCATACGATTTTACCATACCTGTTAATGCTGGTTATTATTAAAATGCCTGTCCTTTTAAGGGGGCTTAGCTTGGTAAGGGAGTGTTGTCATCAGGAAGCTATAGAAAGCAGGTTTTAGGATCTTGTATACATAAATATTGTGCAGAAATGCATGTTTCTTTAGTGTCCTCCAGTGTTCTGCAGTTTGTAATTAGCTTCTATAACATTTATAGTGCTTTCACCTTTTGTTGCCTTTGTTCAATTTGATTCACCCCCAACCCACCAACGATCATTCAGACTCTAAAGAACAACCCAATCATTCATAACTTCATTACAGGATTATCATTCACACTGACAGTTACAGTCCTCCGGAAGACCACCTGTGTGGGTCTAAGATTTGTGTTATCAGGCTCTGTCTTTTGATTTGCCTTGTTTTGGTTTGTGAGCCGAATGGCGGCTCTGAAGCTAGGGATCTGTGCTGGTTTGAATGCTGTCGATGCCAGGAGTGATTCTACTCTGTCGGGCCCTTAACCTGCAATTGCTTTGTCCTGGGTATGTTGTTCATTAATCTACATCCAGCCCAGCAAGCAGATCCTCCAACTTGCAGGGAGAATTTGAGGGCTGTTGGCAGGAAAGGCTACCCAGCTACTGGGGAAAAGAACTAACACTGCACAGGGTGCAGCAACAGGCTGCAGCATTTGCTCCTGGGGTTTGCTGTTGCCCATCTGTCATTGAACCAGTTCCTATGGATCTTTGCTCTGGATTTGGTTCCCCTACTCACTGTACCTGCATATACATTTTCTCTGTAGTGCAGAATAGCGTCGCATTAGTATCATGTGTTGCTAGGTCACGCTGACCTACTTCATCTCATCTTTCACACCCCACAAGTGTTAATAGCCAGATTGTACCTTGACAAACCTTGCAGCATCTGCCCGTGACCTTCTGGGGGTATTTGCAGGGGTAATGTGCAGGGCAGTGGATCTTCTTGCATTCCTGCCTGGTGATGTTGCACGTGCAGAGGACGCACTCCATGACGCCGAAGGGGCGGAGGACGGGGTGCCAGGACTCGCCGTGGGAGTAGGTCTTACCGTTGGAGATACATACTGGGCGAGGAGAGACGTAGCACAGGAACTCAATCATCCTGCTAATCCCATCGGTAACGACGGTAGCGCCAGATTTACATGAGCCCACATTTTAAAATCTATGGCACATGTGGCAGATGCTCCCTATCCGTCTAAACATCCCCACTTCAGCCATTCAGAGGCAGGAGAAAAGCAATTAAGAGACAGGGGAAATGAGATGGTATTTCACGGAACACAGACGAGGGATGTGAGCTCTTATGACACAGCGGAGAAAAGGAGGCTGCCGTTCTCAGGCTGCTTTTTTCACGCCACACATTAATTCCTTGTGAATTTACAGAAATGGCGAATGGGAGACTTCTGCCAACTCCAGAGGGTCAACGTGGCAATTAGTACGATCAATTTTTTGTTCATGTAGACGCAATAGCCGGTCTTACTGCTGCTGATGTTACGGTTCCAAGTTATGAGACCGGCATTTCTGTGGTGCTGGACCCATTTTATCTGGCCCAGGGGCAATTTTTTTGCGGTGGAAATGCAGAGAACCACTTCTGGATCGTGAAAAGGCCCAGCACCGGCACGGCGCTGGTGGAGAAGGCGTCCTTGGCCATGTGTCACGGCCTCGGGGGCCCTCACCCCAGCTCTGCTGCTCACGCTTGTCGATGACGATCTGCATTGTGGTTCCGGCCGGCCGGTTCTGCTCAGTCAGGAGCCGCCGGTGCGAGCGGAAGCTGGGCTGGTGGGGGGCTGCGGCCAGGGAGCGGAAGGGCAGCAGCTCGTACTGCACGCGCTGGTACGAGTGTCTCTGCGGGAAACACGACGGCATCTGGGTCACTGACCGTACTAACTAATGTTGGCTGTACGTTTGGATGAGCTTTAAGTATTTTAAGTTTAGCTCACCTGTTAATAATGTAGGGAATGTGTCAAAATATTTATAAAGGCACCACTACGTTTCTCTCTTTTCTGTGGTCTATAGCAGGATAAGATGCTTTATTTGGCATTTGCACAGGTACACTGGAATGCTTCTTTTCACGTAAAACACACACGAGTAAGGACTGAAGCCTGGAGACTGAACGCAGTATCAGGCTATATATATATATATATATATATATATATATATATGACCCCCTGAATTATTTCAGGGGGTTAAGGGCCAACAGACATTATTCTGCCAAGGATGAGATTCAAACCAGCAACCTTCTGATCAGGCGTACAGTGGCCTAACCTACTTAACTACACACGACCCCCCATACTGGACATGTAATAAAATGTCACGTGAACAGAACTCACACCTATAACTGAACATAGAATCAGGAGTGTGCGCATGCTTGGACCACTCTGGCTAGCATCTATATGAGCATTTCTAAGCCTTTCCAAACACAAGACCCAACTTTTTATCATGTATAACGTTCATAGCCCGGGGGGGAGGGGGGGGTCCCTCTGCATAAAGTTCACCAACCACGGGAGACCAGCTGGTAGGAGGGGTGGCTCTCTCCATAAATATAGCCAACTCATCGGCATATTTTGTGAATTTTAAACAGCTGCCAATCAGTATTGCGTCAAGTGCGCTGACCTATTACAGACCAAATCGCGATTCCCAGTCACGGTTCCGCGGTCCAACAGGACCTGCTCCGTTGGTTGAGCTGATTGAGAAGCCCAGCTAAATCAGTTGAGGAAGTCCCCACGATGACATCAATATAATTTTATCCATTTTCATCTTTCTTAAATTACAGTTAAATGAAAGCCTGTGGAAAGTCCCCACAAATATAATGTAATTCTGGCTCAACTCAACTAATATTTGGTGACAATCATGCTTGATCATCTCAGGATTGAACCATTTTGTGGTATTTTGTTTGCTCTTGGGCCAATATGAAAAATCCAAAATTTCTCTGACCAAGCTCATACAGTATAGGAGTTACACTGGCTTGAAATTCCATGAGATTTGTCTTTTGTTCGCAAAAATGCTTGGTCGGCCATTTTCAGATGCCCATATCTTTGTTACAGTAACAACTAGGCACCTGAAAAACCTGTGGATATACAGTTGTTTGGCCCAATTCCAAATATGTATTTATTGAGCTCGTAACATGTACCCAACTTAAAAAAAATATCTCTAATCTCTCACGAGGCCCAGAATCTCATGGGGTGGTAAAAATATTGTCACTTTCAATGCGTCATTTGGAAGCTCTAGGCTCCCTTTACAACATACAACAAAAACCCAGAATGTTTTCTGTTTTAAGGGTTTTATTGAGTTCAAGGGTTTTATTTTTGTATTAAGGGTTTTGTGAATTTGAAGCTCAATAAAACCCTTAAAGAAGAAAATTCAGCTCTTCTGCCAGCTGATCCCTTCTTGCCCGCGCTCCTGCTGGCGTACTCTCCTTTGTTGCCATAGTCACATGCAGTTTAGCGTCACACCTTCTAAAGTCCACTGATGTCTCCTCAATTATGTCCAACAGACACCCGTCACAGGTGGCGATGTTATGCAAGACATAGGACGTCACAAAGAATACGGAGACCATCTGAAGGCTGTGTTGTAATGTTCCACCTGACTTGTCTAAATATCTGAAATGCATTTTTAGCAAAATGAACGTCCTTTCATTTTGTCATGATCCGCTCCGTTCGATCCTCCCGTGTGCCACGCCCCCTCATTCCCCACGTGTATTTCCCCGATTGTT
>JAABNX020000002.1:2469523-2479859 GCA_015163995.2 Mormyrus lacerda | reverse complement strand
TAGCCCGCTTGCTTCTTGGGCTTGCTTGCCCACTGGCTCGCCCGCTCGCACACTCGCTCTCCGCCCAATCGTGACACATTTACAGTACATGCTTATTTCTGATAATGGACTAAAAAGGTTTTTACTAGTGTGGTTTGTTATTTACTTAATATATAAAATATCATTTAATAATGTGCCACTGACTTTAGACGTGGTTTTTGTTGGTCAAAAGCGCAATGACATTGTGCTGCCTTAACATAGCTACGCGCAGGCAATGTTCCTGGCCACGCCTCATTTAAAAAAACAGCACTCCTACGAGCGCGAAGCGGGCGCGGAATCATTTGCTATTTTGACGACGTGTGTGCATGGCGTGAAAATGAGCAATGCGCTGCTATGAAACTAGCAAAACCGCTTTGTGCTGCACTTTACGCACGTCCAAAATAGGGCCCATTACTGGAAGTTTCAAGTCAAACTCCTAAACTATATGAGTTAGGCCAGAGAAATATAGGATTTTTCTTGTTAGCCCAGCGGCAAACAAAATGCCACAAAATTATTTAGGTCTGAGACGGTCGAGCACGGACATTTGTTGAGTTGAGCCAGAATGACTCTAAGCTGCGCAAACATGTGTCTGTTTCTGGACTGTGATCCCTGCAGAAGACCAAAGAGTTTTAGCTTCCAGTATTACAAATGATATAAAACCAAGGAAATCTGGATGTGATTTCACTGTTCTGCAGAGATGTTATTGATTATAATTTAGCTGATGGAATTAATTCCAAAATATGTAGGTAGCTGGCAGCACAAAATATGGTTAAATTTAAATATGACGTCTGAAATATGTTAGCATCAAGTAGCATTCAAAACAGCTCCTTGGTACGCTGGCCGTGACGGTCTGTATTGTAAGTTTTCAAAAGACATTTCGTGGTGAATAATTTTGAGAATATTTACGACCGTAAGTGATTCTCTACGTCCATTTCTCTGTTTGTGGGTTAACACACATGCTGTACATCTGCTGTTTACATGTGCTGAGTGTGTCTGCGTTGTATCCTATGCATGAGAAGCAGATCTTAGGTTACTTTGCAGCGAATATGTCGGGGGATGTGCGACACTAATGAGCACATGTCCGGGTCCCAGCTGTGCTGATAATCTGTACGGGTCTCAGTAACTCCTGAGAGGATCATTTAGCAGACATGAAGAACAAGGTCATAGCGTGTCCCACACGCTACATACCGCCCCCCTGTTTGCAGGCTGCCGGGCGCTCGCCACTTCGCCCTGGTCCCACGATGCGTCTCTGTCGCCGGATTCTCGAGACGAAGCAGACAGTCCACATTACTCATGTGTAGGCAAACAGTGCAACAAGTTAAATCACACTATTCCTGAAGCTACATTATTAACCGGTAATTTTCTGTTTTTCAGGATTCTATTTGTGTTCTGTGTACTTGCTTGCGCTGAACTGTCTGTGCACACTGTCCATTTTGCACTACATTATATACTGCTGCTGTTTGCACAAGAATTTCCCCCCGGGATCAATAAAGCTTGGATTATAGATCTAGACTTTACAGATCTAATATAATCTAACTTAATCTACAGTATCTGAAAGTTACCATATGGTATCAATATCAACCTTCATTAAAGGCTGCGCTCTGATCCAATATTATCAAACCAATGGAACACAAAACCTATATTGTGTTACACTAATAAAAATTCACAATATCAAAAAGCAGTTCTCCCTGGTTCGGTTACAGCGCTTTACCGCTTCAACCTATAATGCATAGACTTCCCTTTCATCCTCGACCAACAGATGCAACACATTAACAATTCATCCATGTACATTTATTGGCATGCTGAAATAATTTATTCAGTTACGACAGTTCATACCACTGTTAAAAACTGGGAATGTTCACACAAAATGCCTTAACGCCAGTGACTGGTGTCCGGCTACTCAGTTCTGAGCCTCCATCTCAGTAGGAGTTTCACGTAACAGCAGTAATGATGAATGGCTCATATTTGGCTAAGAGGATGTCGGTCACTGGTCTAAAGGTGATGACACGCCCAGCTCGCGGTTCTCTACCCACCTTTACAAACCTGGCAGCAGGACTCGGGGACAGACACGGGGGATGGGCAGGTCAGTTTGGGGCAAGTGCGCAGCCGGCAGTAAACTTTGCCTTCCTGGAGAGGCAGAGGACGCCCCACGCCGCCACCCAAGGGAAAACGACATGCAATATCACGATTTTACCACTCATGCATCAATATCTATAAATGAGACGTAGCTGATAGAAAGCGGCTTATGAGAAAGCCATGTTTTCTGTAATGCGATAATTATACTTCACTAACAGTACAGGCAACCATATATGATGGGCACTGCAGTCCGGGCCAGACACTCACAGAGCAGCTGCACTGGGAACACTGGTTGGCATGGCGACTGGGGAAGAGACCCTCCGCTACGAAGACATCCCCGTGCTGGTACAGCACGCCTTTATAGACACAGGGCTTCCCTGCGCTGTGGGCGGCTGGGGGGGCTGGAGACACCTCTACACACACGAGAGCACAGACACTGCATTGTAATACGTGGGAATATGTCTGCAAATACCTGCACGTCAATATAAATGCATAACGTACAAAAAAAAGGGTTACGATCATAATAATAATAATAACAACAACAACAACAACAAAAACAACAATAATAATAATAATAATATTAATAATAATGCATCCATCCATCCTTACATTTTCTGTACAGGCTTGACCTGTGCAGCATATACAGTCACACCTAGAGGGAATTTGTCAACTAAAATAAATTATTGATGTTGTTATTATAATTTATATTGTTGTGGTTGCTGTTATTCAGGGAAGATGGAAGAGGGCAGATTAAAATTCATTTCGAATGTTACCTATGAGCCATTATACTAAAAAAGAGGGGGAAAAATGAGGTGTGGATTTTTTTCTATATAATTACACACAGTTGAAGGGGCTGATCGGAAGCTGGAATAATACAGACCAGTGTTTCGCAATCTGGCCCATGGAGACCCACAGACAGTCCACGTTTTTGCTCCTTCCCAGCTCTTATCAGACTGTCTGGCAGGGAGCTGAGAGGGAGCAAAAACGTGGATCGGCTGTGGATCCCGGAGGACCGGATTGGGAAACACCGATATAGACTAATAGCACTGAATTCTGAATGCAGTGTGAGGCTGAATCACACGGGCAGCATGTCAGCTGAAGGCACAGGGAGGGCACTGGCACAGAAGGGGCCCTACCTGGGCACCGGTGGCAGCACTGCTGCGGCATCGGCACGGGGCTGGTGCACTTGAGGGGGGGGCACCGTACACGGTTACACAGCACGTTACCCCCCTGCAGGCGGGAGAGGCATGCCAGTGTCTCAGTACTTATTAGTACTTATTGAGAGCTGTAACAGGGGGCTCTTCAAATCGCCAATCGCACGTTTGATATGCTATACCTTCCAGATCTCTCTTCTAATCACCTACACCTGGGCTCTTCAAATCTGGCCCTCAATTCCAAATCCAGGCCGTGATTTCAGTTCTCCCAGGTAGACAGTATAATAATTACCAATGCTGATTGGCCAGATGCTTCACACCCTGCTCACAGGTAAAGGAAGGCTGGAAAATCTGCAGGGCTTGGACCTTGAGGACCATGATTTGAACAGCCCTGACATATACTTTGAAATTACAGTCACATTTAGAAAAAAAATACCCCATGTACACACACTTTTCCCCAAGTATGCATTTGGCCGATGGTAAATATGTATAGTATTACTTAAACCTAATTATATATAAAAAAAAAAAAAAAAAAAAATCCTGAGAACAAATGTAGGGACTCGACGAGAAATGCGATCCATACCTCAGTGCAAAGACAGCTAACGCAATACACATATCCGTACGGCTCCAAGTACGGGTGCCACTGCTCTCCCAGTCGGTACCTCTTCTCCTGAAACGTGCACAGTCTGTTGGATTCTGGAGGGGCGAAGACAGACAGCTGCGGCGTGACGGACAGGTCCACGGCCTCCTCCTGCTCACTGCGGCGGTCGGTCTGCCCAGCTAACTGACTTTCTTGTCACACATCTCATTTAGGGATATTTTTATACAGACTGGCCAGTATTAAGTATCGCTTTATTTTAAGAAAGATCACACCACCGTATAAAACAACACATCAGTTCAATTAGCATTTCAATTAATTAGCATATAATCCCCATATAGCTGAAACTTGTGTTTGTCGTTGAGGCTTAAGCCCCGCTTACGTTTCGAGGGGTCTGAGTGCACCCTGTCGCCGATGGTTTGCAGCAGCATCCACCACAGCAGGACGCTGAGATCTCTGAGCCCCCGCTGTGCCGCCATGATGCCAGCCGACCAAACGCTCAGTTGCCCAAAAGAGCGTCTGTCTGCTGCAAAACGAAAGGTTTCTATTAGGCTTCAATTCGGCTATTCCCGCTTATCGACGTTTTCCCATTATTGAGTCTTTATGCACGGTTGTAATCAGGACGGGAGGTTTCCCCGCACCACGTCTTTCCTACTTGGAAAGAATTTTGCATTTATTTTCTGAAGGCACAGAAAACCTACGTGCATGTTGCTTTTTTCTGTTTCTTTAATTACTAATTTTTATCTCCTTCAATATATTTTGTGATTCTCCTGAAACCGTATAAAACTAAAATATGAGAATGATGAAAAATTCATGGTGAGACCTTGGGCACCAATTGTTTTATACGAGGTATATCTGTTGTCTATAGGCCCGATTTCTATTAAATACAGCTATAGCCATATTTAAAGCCATATTTAAAATGCAAGCTTTATGGTAAAGATGTGTCACATGGCTTTACTGCGCTATACTGTATATTCCGCATGTCCTATTAAGACAGAAGCAGACTGACTCTCTGCTTGGCAGTCAATAATTAAAACATATACAAATGTTGAAGAAGCTGGATAACGCAGTCCTTTGCCTGAAAATGGATGAAAATGCTGCAATTCAAATTCAAGAGAGACACTATACACTTACTGGCAAACAAATTATCTTACTGTAATCCCGTCAGACCCAGAAGGAACCAGTGTGAAGCATTTACATTTCAGGCACAAGTTCAAAAGATATTCGCAAGAGAAATGAATCGAGCTGTACGAGACACCGTTTTTTGGTTGAGTCTCGGCTCATAAATAGTAACTAAAAATAGAAGAACGTAATGCATAATAACGAACACCGAGAATTTGAAACCCTGCGTTTAAGTTATAACATTTGCCCGACAGATATCATGACATTCGATATGAAGCAAGCCGATTGCTGTTTTTGGAGAACTGTACTTGATGTAGACTCCACAAAAAATATGGAAACCCCCCTAAGAGCAGTTTGAAAGACATTTTTTGAAAGAGGGTTACATACGGGTGTTAAGTAAGATCAGGTAACAGTTATGCGCAGTGTTTGGGAAGTGGCTGAAATATGGGCAAATAATTCAGTTGTCACTACTTAGACTGTATTTAAGGCTCGCAATATATGGTTTATCCTTGCAAGCAAACCCAGATGTTACTTTTCCAGCATCAAAACTGTACCAAACTATGAAATTTGGAGATGAATCCTGCAAATACACCCATGCATTAGAAAACCTTTTAGCAACATACAGAAACATAGAAAGCAATGCGTTGATATCGCTGCCCGTATTTCCAAAGATGTTGCTGTAATATTAACCTGAGTTTTGATAAGGGACCTTTTATACTTTGGAATTCAAAAGCCTGTTCATTTAACTTAAAGCACTTGAACTTAAGACAGCTGCAACGTCACAGCTTCAAAGGAACGATCCAAAGCTAATTAATGAATACGTCATTATGCATATATGACACCACGTGGTCTATATGCAATTCAAGTGTCACGGCTGTGCTTTTTCTTTTTTTGTGCCTTGGCAGCCGTGACAAACGCATCATTCACGCGTGCCTCGTTTTTATAGGACGACCTACACGAGCTGTGCCTCAAAGCTGAGCTGTCAGATAGCAGTCCAGAAAGGATGAAACTGCCTTCCACATATCTTATTGACCCATCAAGTAACATCCAAAGCATATTAAACGAGAATTAGATACACGTACCACACATTTTAAGCATGCATTTGGCCGTTATGATTTATTATTTAATGTTTCTGTTGTTGTATAAGCCTATGTTTATTATTCGGTTTGTCTACATGAAGAGATGTTTTAACAACTTATAAATTTTAACTCAATTTATTCAATTTTCAAAAAACATTAGGCTACATTTCACCAGGCAAACGCACCTAAGATTTAATGTCAAGCAAAAATCAGTGTAATTTAAATTATTCTATTATTTATGTCTAATGCATTCGCAAATATATTATGACAATATCAGTAAATTTCAATTGTAGCTTTAATGTTATATTAATGAAGACTTGATTATGGGAATTGCTTTTCTTTATCATTTTAAGTAGCACTTTCATTAAACAAAACGCTTTTAACCGTCGGAGAGAAATGCTCAGCATTATTAATAGCCATATAGCACATCACGAGTCACAGTTTTAGTTGTACATAATCAAGTATCATCAGTACATCTACATTACATATTATGCAGAACTTACCGAAGTCTCTGGATTACTTAGTGTCTTGGTCCTAAAGTGCTTCAATCGCGGTTAAAGAAAAGAAGGTACAAAGACTTATTTAACAAAGAACATTAAACTGTAATAAACTGCTTTATTTTCATTCTGGACATCCCAAAGTAGTATTTTGAAGTCATATTTGAAGCAAAATGTAATTAGGACGAAAGCACGCACCCCGATACGTGTACTCTGGAACAGAAAAAGAAGAAAAAAAAAGATTA
This sequence comes from Mormyrus lacerda, assembly GCA_015163995.2. Lineage (NCBI taxonomy): Eukaryota > Metazoa > Chordata > Actinopteri > Osteoglossiformes > Mormyridae > Mormyrus > Mormyrus lacerda. Next base: position 2,473,070 of record JAABNX020000002.1, on the reverse strand, counting down.
AACTTGGAAAAACAAAACACACGGTATAGTCTTTGGCACCTGCAGGCGCAACTAATAAATAAATCAAAGGCGTACAAGTAAACTGGATCACCGAGATTACTTCCAGACTCTCCTTAATCTTATCAGGAAAAATCGGGGGAGCACCAGAAACGGGAAAACCAGGATTTTTTTCCTCGTCCAAACTGGCCAATGGTGTACAGCGGGTGTCTGTCTGAAAAAGTGGCTTTGGGGTGTCGGCTATTACCCTGCTGGGGTCTTTTGGGTGCTGAGGTCGGCTAGAGATATTTTACTGCCACGTCTTGTCGCCACATTATTAATCATGAAATATTTTGTTTGAAATAAAAGTAAACATTACGACACTTATAAGTATTATAATTCACAATGATGCATATATATTGAACTATTCGACTTCAGACAGTACCGTGCTTAAAGGTACAAAAAGCGACCTTTTTGTTAAGTGAAACAAGAATAAGTTGTGCTTGCTGCAGTACTACCGAAGAAAGTGATATGTTTAGTTCAAATGTACACGGTAATATCCTTTGGAGACCCCGTTCGTGATATCCAAGATCTGACATTACCTACAGAGTGTTTTATGACCACAGTCGGTTCATGTGGACGGAAACCTGACTTTCTGCCAGAGGCGGACCATGGATAGTATTCATCTGTGGTGTGAGTTAGCAAAGATTTAGTGAAGTGTTAAAGTATTTTCAACCATTAATAGGTTACAATAAACCAAGGGGGAGACGTTTTTACCAGCACAGGTCAAATGAGGAGAAAAAAAATGCCGAAGCCTTCACATTTCCAGAAAAATCCATTTGAAATTGATTTGATTTCATACATAATCCCTGCATCTTAGCACAAACAGAATTCCTGCCAGATATATAAAAATACTAGTCTTAAAAGCATGACATATTACCTATTATCATACTATCTATATTAAAACAATACCCATATAGCATGGGAATACCACAATTTCAGACAAACTCAGTACTTCAGGATGCCCACTGCAATAGGCAGCCATTTTGACTATATTTACTTTTGCAGTGAACTAAGGCTCAAGTCTTTGGACTACCTTCAAACTGAGCTGTAAAATAACAAATTATAAGGCGCCACCTTCAGGCTGAGTAATGAATAAAGTGCGACTGAATCGCAAGGAAACATAATACAATCCCAGCTGTTAATGTAAAATAAATACTCCATTTTTTCAGCTATTTCTTTTTAATTGACCCCTTAAATGCATCTACATTTTAACACTGTCTCAAGCTATCAGACAAAGCCACTTAGACTTAATAGCACTGGGCCAAATTCAGTCCAAAATAATTTGAGAGAGTTCAGTTCTCCCAATTAAATGATATAAATCCTGCACACAGAGATAACCAATACGAATACGGAATTTCAGTAAACATCTGTTTTAGTTTTCAATAAAAATATATGCACACAATATTGTGCAAGCATTTGAAATATCCATCCATCTGTCTGTCCATGCACCCATCCGTTACCCCCCTATCTTCAAACCACAAATTTAATACAGATTGGGATGTTCCTGGAGTCCATCCCAGGCAGCGAGCAAAGGGCAGAGGGCAGGAAACAACCTCAATGCCTTTGAAATAAATTTCTCTAAAAACTCTGTCTTTCAATGACCACCTAACTTTAAAATTAAAGCCTAATTTAGATCTAGGACATACACAGTTCTAGATCCCATTTTCGGGAGTGGGTTTTTTGTCTCAGCCCTCCTAAAAAATAATTTTTATAAAATCATTAAGCAATCTGTGCTATATTTTCTATATTTTCATGTATATTTCATAGCTCCGTATTTCTCCCGGAGGCTGAGCTCCCATAAGGGTCAAAGCCTAGAATCGCCCTTAAAGCAAGATAAATATATATTTTATTAAATAATCGTGCATGCAGCAGTAAGGTACATAAAGTAGACGGATAATGCAAAGCAAAGTGCAAGACACATAATACAAATAATTGTAATCAATATATGTATAGCAATGCAATATATGTAAACCTAATGAAAAATGACATTACCCACTGAATATGTCTACTGTACCTATGGTACAAATTCTAGGGCCCATATTGCTCTTGTGCAAGTAAACAAAAGGCATTCGAAGGACATGCAATAAATGTATTAAAACTGAAGGTGTCTTCTTACCCAGAATCCTCAGGGCTTCTCCTCCTGCCCGCCGTGCCCCCCCCCCCCATCCGCCTGCCAGCTTCTCCAGCTTCAACCAGGATGCAGTCATGCCCCATATCAGCCTGAGATGGGACACTTCCTCGCCTGGTAGGGTGAAGGCTTCGCTGCACGTACACAAGCACAGACAGAGCGAACATGCACAGTGAATTCTGTAGCGCTGGGATGTAATGTTTGCCTGTAAACATGGCAGTCATTGCTAGATTATCATTTTTAGATCATTTTAGACACCCAGGATTCTAGACAAGGCAAGTTTGCTCATATAACACAATCGCAAAGGAACTCAAAGTGCTTTATAGAGGTATACGGATACATTAAAATAGGAGACATTAAAATCACATTTAAAAGACAATAAAAACAAAAACCTTAACGCCAAAACAAACAGTTAACAGAAAAGAAGTTATGTTGCACTGTTAGTGTGTCTTGACTTGTGAAAGAAAGGACCTGAGGGATGGCGACAACAAAAGGGGCTTCAGTGAACAGAACAGGAGCAGGGAAACAAACCAGACCACAAGAGGTCAAAACTGGGAAGACTGGGATGAGGACGGGCACAGGCAACCAGAAGTCTGTCATCAACAACCAGATTGGAGAACACTTATATACAGGACTAACGAGGGGTTGACATGATACAGGCCTTGTGAAAATTCACTATGGTTTCCCATGGTTTATGACCAGGGTTATACTAGGGTTTGACTGTAGCAAAACCATGATAAAACCATAGTCACGGTTTCCATAGATAGCGAAAAAAAACATGAAAAACGGCAAACCATTGTAAACCATGGTTATTTAATCATAGTAAAACCACGGTTCATCTCCATAAGGGAGGTGAGCACGTTATTGCTGAGACACACCTGGGGAGAAGCAGAAGGGATCCGAAGAGTAACTGCTGCTGCTCATACTGGGGGAGGGACTGGACAGGTGACACAGTGCATCAACAAACTCCTGCTGCTGCAAAAAAAAAAAAACTGCAAGAAAGAGTCTCGTTTTAAGCCCTGATTAAAATGAGCTGACTGTTGTAGCAGCCCCCAGGTCCACGGGTAGCTTGACCCACAGCTGGGGAGCATCGAAACCGAACACTGCTTCACCCTGCTCGGTCCCGATTCTGGTAACACTGAGTAAACCTGTACCAGATGACCTCAGGGGTCTGGATGCTTCGTGACGTACAAGTAAGTGAGAAATGCATTGAGGCCTGAGACCATTTAGTGCTTTGTCACAAGCTACCGCAGTGATTTAAGGGTCGGTGAAATACAAACTCATAATTCTAAGATAAATTCTTACTATATAATCCATGAACCATCTTTTTGAATGACCATTTTTTCAGAATTTAGGGGGGTGCAGTCCCATTCCATACAC
>JAABNX020000002.1:2451960-2469423 GCA_015163995.2 Mormyrus lacerda | reverse complement strand
TGAGACCATTTAGTGCTTTGTCACAAGCTACCGCAGTGATTTAAGGGTCGGTGAAATACAAACTCATAATTCTAAGAAAAATGTAAGATAAATTCTCACTATATAATCCATGAACCATCTTTTTGAATGACCATTTTTTCAGAATTTAGGGGGGTGCAGTCCCATTCCATACACCACGGGGCAAAAAGCTAGGGTACATCCTGTATAAGGTGCCCCTTCGGCTATTTGTATTGCAATTCATTTTTACTTTATTTCACTGTAGTCTACAGATTCCCTTTTTGTCCTGAGATTCATTGAGCATTAGATTTAGACTTACTCAAAGCACCTAAAAAACAAATAAAGTGAATAAAGATTATGTGTTTGGATAGGTATTGCCTACGTTTATTCCACATTTGTAGTCCATTAGACGATAGTACTTAGACACAAAAAGACACGCATAGGCCGTCACTTTGCTGTTACAAAGCCCTTTCAAGTGCTGAAACATTTACGGACAAATGTTAAGTTCTTGGAATTTACACAAACGTCAAATGTTAAAATAACATTTGTAACAAAATGTAACAAATATTTGATAACATTTTGAGGCACAGTTGACACTAAGAAAAAACACATTAAATTGTACTATAAACATATGCCAATAAGTATGACTGTTTATTTAGGTTCTATTTGATATTAGCCTACACCAGCGATTCTCAACCCGTGGGTCGCGACACAAATTTGGGTCGCGGCAAGCTCTGAAATGCGGAGGCAGTTGAAAATGTAAGCATTTTTTAAACCAGCAAGCTCCTATGCTGATCCAAGATCAGATTTCCCAGTCCTAGTCCTAGAATTAACCTATATTAACGGGTACCGAAACAAGTGAAAACTCAACCAATCCAAGAAGCCAAATCACAGACGCTTCATTTAAAATTCACTGGCACATACAATCAGATTCGTACGATAAGCATCGATTGGCGTAAATTGCAGAGCGCACTGCGTGCTTGATCATAGCGTTAATACCGATATATGGTCGCGAATTAGTTGGCATGGAAAAATTGGGTCGCGGTGCAAAAAAGGGTGAGACTCATTGGTGTACACAGACTTTACGATTTTTACCCTCTTTATCAGACTACCCCCTGGTGGTCATAGTCGGAAGATCATGTAAATTGACAGCTGATTCAGCCTTGTTGTCTAATACCAGCCACGTGTATTCGGTGAAACATAACTGGCTAAAATAACGATTTCACATAAAGAAGTGTATTGCTGCATTTCATTACTGGTGAGTATTCTGTCACGGCAAGCTGCCGGTCTATTTGCTAAAAAAACAGCCAATATACTGTCTTCTGGATGAATTAACAAATAGGAAAATGTTTTAACTGCATTTAATGTGCAGTAAATACCTGCTGGGTTACGTAATCTTTACCTTAAAATACAGCTAATCCAATAGTCACAATCGAAATCACAACGCAGGCTTACCTGCACTTAGTCATTTTCACCAAAAGAGGGCGACCAGCGGCTAGTTTCTCTACCACAGTGTACCGGGCAGTCTGAGCCGAATTAGCCGACGTTTATTCAAATGGTGGCCCATATGGACTCTTTCTTGGGTCTCTTGATGACAGTCTAGTCCTTTTCCTACCTGCTGTATGGATTTTTATAAGCAAGGGAAGAGAAAATAATGATTTTTTTTTTTGTATTTCCTTACATCACTTAACATTTACATCAATATTACCAGCACTAAGCAAGAAAAACCATTTGCAGTGCTTGAAACTGCTCCTGCTTTTACTGTCCTTTTAGTTCTGCAGACTGATCGAGTCTCCATAACTTCACAGTGCCATCTCTCGCTGAAGTCACACTCATGCAGAAGATTCCATGCTATGCTCAATGTTTAATTTTAAACTTTTCTTTTGGTTCTGTGTCAATCATTTCCTGCTGAGGGTGGACTGCAGCCATCTGTGCACTGTGATTCACTATGAACTCACAGAAGACTCAGGTGCAGGGGTCACCAAGATGGCGCTCGCTGACCTGTTCTAGAAATAGCTCACCATTGAGCAACATCTAAATTTTTATCCTGTTGCTATTCTTCTTTAATCACATTTTCATTTATATAGATTTTAAAATGACAATACCTTTTAAAAAAGCATTTAAAACATGTTTATTATTCATGATTTAAGAAGTGTATCAAACTGGCAGCCCTTCGTATGGGTCAGTAGCCGTGAAGTAGCTCTCAGTTTCAAAAAGGTCGGTGACCCCTGGCATAGAGGTACAGTAAAGAAAACATGTGAACGGGGAATAGACAAAGATTTCAAAAGGACCATTTAACACGCATTACAGATGTGCCACAGTCAAAGAACATGATGCTTTATTGACCAGATGCAACTGCCCCGACTTTTCAATTCATTACATTTTCCACCTTGTTTTCATGCTGTGCGTGTTGAACAGTCACCCTGTTTCTTTCCCTTTATTTTCCTCCCTTACCTTTTTGCTCCCAAAATCACCTGAGGCAAAGTATTACGGCAGATAATATACACTGAACCGACAATAATGACGCACAGTCCAAATGACCATACATTTTTACGACATTGTTGCACTTGCTATGATTTGTGATGGTTGTGAAATTGGTTATAGCTCATGTAAATAGCAAGACATCGTCGCAAAGGTATTCTGGCTAACATAAACCCTCCGGGTGCAAAACAGTGACTCAGTGTCTAACTCAGTTTGGATGTAAAGCAAAAAAAAAAAAAAAATCAAATATTAGTGTTTGTACAGAAACCTGTCAAGCTGCCAGCTGTAAGATATAATTTTCCTGTCATGGACTGCAGCATTCTTGAGGAATCATAGAAAGTGAGGAATTCACTGACAGCAAAAAGGGCTGGGGCAACGCTCAATAATTAAATAAAACCTAAAATTTGCAAGTCAAATTTTCCCCATGTTCTCCATATAGACATGTCGATATTGTAAAAACAGAAGTGACAATAAAATACCTACATAGTATTATTTCATGATGGGTTTCTATCTATCTATCTATCTATCTATCTGTCTGTCTGTCTGTCTGACTGTCTTTCTGTCTGTCTGTCTGACTGTCTTTCTGTCTGTCTGTTGTAGGGGTAACAGATTAATATATGAAGTTATAAGGTGTATGTGTGTATATATAAAATAGCAGATTGTGTGAAATCTAGATAAGCATGTGATACGCTGCAGGGGTGATGCTTCTGACTGACAGTGAAAACAAGCAGGTGTGGGTATGGTTTCCCAAAAGGCCGTCTGAACACGCGCGCTGCTGACGTCACGGAGAGCCGGCTGCGCTGTAACAGTTAAATGTAACATAATATCACCGCATTCGTCAGGGGCTGTGAGAAAATGTCCAGAATAACAAAGAATTAGTTTGCAAATATAGCTCTGGAATAGAAGCTAACTAAGCCCTAGACCCCTTGCAGCAGGACACAATACATTTGAAGAGAAGCCAACCTGTTTATTCCAGCAATATTGTTGTGAAATAATATGGTAACCACGGGGTTAAATTGCAGTTCGTCAGCATAGAGAGTATAGTCAACCATTTATTGGATGAACAGTTTTAATGTGATACAAATCCAATTGGTCTTAATTATTAGGCTAAGCATAATATTTTTAGATGTAAAATATATCAAAGAACTATGTTGTGTCAGATGATTTTTATTTTTTTGCATTTTTCACATTTTTTCCTAACGTTCCAATTAGTTAAAAATCTAATTATAGTTTTTAATAGTTTATAATGTTTAAATATGTATCAAATTACTCATTTAATTAATAATATTGACATGCTTAACATTGCACATACAGAACAACAGAACTTGGAATTTGTTGTGGTAATTACTGACGAGCTCTTAATGAGCTTTCAGGTCAAAACATTTTGTCATCTATATACAGTATATGGGAAACAAAGTGAGTAGGGCACTCCTGGGGGCCGTGAGCTGAGCGTTAGGGGCCACAGCGCTGCCTGAGTGCATATGAATGTTTCACAGTGCTTCGGAACAGCTATAAGCAGTAAATTTAATATATACATGGCCGACCAGTGGGAGGAAACAACGCTAGTTTCCATGACAACTACCGGAGTGATTCATCTGTCATGTGTTGGAATCAGTTCCTTCTATGGGCTGTTGAACGGTCAGCAAGGCTGATCTGCTTCCTCTCACAGTCGTCCCCAGGCTGTATTTCCAGAATATTGTTTCCATACAGACATGTGGTCCCTCCCCTCGCTTGCGAAAACATTTTCGGTCCTGTATCTTTCGCCTGTGTCACATCAGGAGACCCCAGCTGAGGGTGTCCAGCACTTGCACTAAGACGTGTGTCATGCAGCAGCTGATATATATGGTGATGTATTATTTTTTTTCTTTTATTAAAAATATGTTACAACCTTGGAAGTTTTGCCATTTTGGTGAGTGAAGATATTTGGTCTTTTAAATCTCAAAGGAAAGATAAGCACATAATGTTTTGTCTTAGCCGTGCAGTCTGGTGAAAGTATTATGGAATGATAAAACCATAGAAAATGATTCAATCACGCACCCTTTGAAAGCTAGATATACTTATTCGTAAAGAAATTAAACAGGCTGTTGAGTGTTTAACCAAATCCAGCAGGAGACCAAAATGCAAATCCAAGAGGTTTAACACTACGGATATACTTTCACTCCATTTATCCATCTATTCATCCATCCATCCATCCATCAAACCATCCATCCATCACTTATCCTTCAGGGGGTTATGGGTTCATACTTTTATTTTGCATTTCATATTGCAAAAAAGCAGATACAATAAATCTCTGATCCATCAAATATATTGCTTATTTTGGTTAAAGGTTGAAACTTACCCTGGGGCTTTAATTTCATGAAATATTAATCCGTATTGGCCTGTGGGGTTCATTGTTCAGAAATTGAGGTGACAGAAATGCATTAATACTACATTGGTTGGCTTCATCCAAATAATGATGTGGTTCATATATGTTTAGTACAATGGTACTTGGAAAATACTTATTAGTTGTATATTCTTGTATATTAAGAGAAACTTTGTATTTTTTTTTTTTTTTTCTATTTGGCCAAATTGGTATTCACTTAACGCCCTGCGGTGTGTTGGCAACTGCCCAGGGTTGCTTCGCGTCTGCGACCATTGTTCCAGGGATAGGCTCTGGTCCCCCCCGTGATCCCGGTTGGGATTAAGCGGTTACGGTGATGGATGGATGGATGGTATTCACTTAACTCTAGCATTCAGCATAGAAAAGCAGAGGATTTATTTTTAATCAGGAGGGTCAACAAAGGAACGCAAAGGAGTCTTGGAAGCGCACCGAGTACAATAACTCAAAGCTTGCCCATGCGACAGAAGATAAGAATTCGAGTCACTCTGTTTTCCCTATAAGTGTGAACACCATCAGGGATAGCCAAGACAGCTTGTCCGACTTTAATAGCTAGTCTGTGACTGTTTTTGACAGATTTCTAGTTTAGACAAGAAGCTACACTTGATCTGAGTTAACTGGTTAGCTAACTGGAGATCCAGGGTATTTCCCTAAATTTCTTTGGCCATGCAGGCAGACATATTGTTTGCCGGCACTGGAAGCGCTGCTAAGCTAGACCGGCAGACGGACCATACTGCTCTTGCTGTTGCTACAGTGTTCCGACAAAGATTCAGCCGAGATGAATCCAGAGAATATATGTGGGACAGGCTAACTAGTCGCAGAGAGGAGACTGGAAGAGCAGCTGATCTCCAATTTTATGCTTGATGTAAGTAGAAAGACGTCTCTCGTGCAGCCCAGGAGCTGCTGGCCCTGCATTCCTTCCTTCAGGTTCTGAAACCAGTGGTCCCCTGGTTCCCATCCTACAGCAGTACCTGATGGGCTAGCCAATGGAATGACTTTCAGAGGGTATATTCGGAACCTTGTGTTGAATTAAGTTAGGTAACTGCTATGTGATTGTAGCTATGGGCTACTTCACAAGGTAATGCTGAATGCAGTCCCAGGCTAGACTGCCAGCACGACTGCTGACAAACCTGTGGAGGAAACGTCTTGCTGCTTTGAGGAACTGAAAGCACATTTTTAGGGGTGAGGAACCTGTTACCATTCTGGGATCTGGAAGACATTATTACTACATTACATCCACATAGTTGCATCCCCACACTTCTGATGTCTGAGCTACACAATCCAGTAGATTTTTACACAACAAGCAGTAGATTTTCACAACCAGTAGTCCCTGGAGAGGCTGGATAGGAGTGTCAGCACCACCTTTGCTAATGTCTGGACCTCACACATTAATTTCCCAGAAGGCAGCAGGTACCAGGGAGAACAGGACCTACAATCCTTGCTACAAGTGGCAGCCATTTCAACCAAGAGAAGTTGCTTTATTATTTAGTTGATTTATCGTTATGGAAATGAGACTTTCCACCAAAGCTTGTCTGCCAGTGGGAATTGGCCCTGCCCTGCGACAGAAAGGCTCTCAGATGTGATGTTCTATATACTGCAGCCTACACAGTGGCCCCTTACCACCCACATGCTCCCCTATGCAGGACTGCCAACTTTGGCCAGGAGCCTGGAGTTAGATTTGCAATTTACATGTATGTCACAGTTACGTTACCTTGTAAATTGTATGATTTGCAAACTACCCCAACACTTTCAGCTTTATAATGGAATTATAAAGATTTGCCATATGATTTCTTGTGTGAGAGTGAGAGTCTGAAAGTGTGAGTGTCACACCAGATACGTGAGAGAAGGAGCCCTGCATTGTGTACCAAAGCCATTGCACGTCATCCACTCACAGACGTTTGTGGATTCCATAATGCCTGCCTAGATAGGCCGTCAGGGGTAAAACAAAGCCAAAGAGACAGGCCAAACTAGGACTGCAAGACTGGCTGGTGAACATTCAGGGTCTGCTGACCTATTAGCTGGGGGCAGAGTAGGGCAGACTGATTGACTTCTAAGGGTCTCGACATCCCAAAATCTCCTACAGCCATTTCAAATGTTATGTAGTTGCTTATTTGTAAATAGTTTCTTAATTTTGTTGGATTTATTCTGATGAGAAGTGTCTACAGATGCAGCCAAGACTCCCCTTGTCTGTCCTTGTTTTCCCACATCCCTTAATTAGTGATACGTGTGTGATTTGCTGCCAAGAAATGCTACCAATTTAGCATTTGAGGTAAACTAAGAGCATACATTCATGTCGTTGCCTCGTAAAATTCGGTTAGTCAAAAAAAATTAGGAAATTTACTGCACACAGTAAACAAAGGGGAATAATGCTAATCTAAATTCTATAGCTTTCAGACAGAATGACAATTCCTTCGTAAAGCTATATAGTCATGGAACAAAATACTTGCATATGTCGCAGGGTGACTGAGGTATTGCAAATATTAATTTCAATCCATGTAATTATTCGACCTTCGTGGTTTGTTTTTTTATGAAATTGCATCAATAATGTTTTACATATTAGACTGATAAATAATTTCCGTTTCATTGTAATTCTAGTTTATGATTTACACTAGTAACATCAACTACCCACACACCACTAGCTCCGCCGTTTCACCGCTAACAAAAAAAACTAACCCGCCGTATATTTATACCAGAGTTCTCGGCATTCATTTCATATTTAGCGTCCACCAATGGCGTGTGGCTGCGCGGTGACGTCACTGGCTCGGAGACGGCTGGGGCTGGTGGAGCATCCAGGCTGCCGGAGGAGCTGGGCTGCGGGGTCAGGAGCCCGTCTGACAACAGGATGGAGGTTCTGTCCGTGCACTGTCTCTAGGATTTTTTTTTTTTGCATTCCGGGATGTACTTCTCAGAGAATGCGATCCAGAGTCTGAACGCACAGGGAGAGCATTTCAATATGAGATTCAGGTAAATGCACTCGCCATTTTAACGTTATAGACGGCGGTCTTTGCAGTTGCGTCTTTTTTTTCTCATTTCTGTCACATTATGTCATGAAAACGGTAGCCCAGGCTAGCTGAATCGTGGTGTTCAGTCAGCGAAAGAGAGGCGAAAATGTGTGCATGCAGCAATTGCGTTTTCGGTTATTACTCGATGTGGGTTTTTTTTAAGTGATCGGTGTAGATGCTCCTTTCTCCTGAAAGCATCTTTGTTTATGTGGGAGGGTTGATTAAGTGCGGCGATTATTGTAGTGTTATTTTAAGAGCTGCAATTGCCCTGTCTCTCTGGAATTCCACATGTAATCAAAAGATATGTCGGAGACCGAATGAAGGAATAAAAGCGGATTGGTGCTCCCTTTTATTTATCAAAGGGGTGTTAATGGAGGCTGCTAGGTACAATTCTACACCTTTGTTTCCCCTCTTATGTCTTTGTACGAATTTTGCGTGGGGATTTTCAGGTTTTCATCGCCTCGCTTTAACAGTTTCTTAGCATATGTTTGTAAAAGACCCGGTAATATGGCCTGGCGTTTATATACGATGAAGCAGAGATAATTCATAATAGGAGGAGGGATGGGGGTGGGCATTTTTATGGCTGTACCTACCCATCGCGGGCCTCGGATGCTGTGTTTTCAGTTCTGAGGGAGTATCAATCAGTTTGCACCCATTTGTCAGTGATCGGTCATTTTATCTGCGGCGGGTGACCGTGAACCAGGCGCTGCCCCTCTCCCGGGATCAGGGAGATGGAAGGCGGTGGGAGGGTGGCTGTCGGCTGGGGTTGCTGTGTCATCATCACATCTGAGGATGTGGCTTCAACCTCCTCACCCACCCCACCCCCCCATATCTTTCTACAGGCTGTGGTCCAATAACATCCATGCCTGTAGTAGTCATTCCAGTCCCATAGCCCCTCAACACCCTCATTCTGATAATATTCACCACCCAACCCCCATTCTTTCAGACAGAAAACCACTAAACCAGATGTGTTGCTGAGGAGCGTACATTAAACCCGTTCATTTGTTTACTGCCATTAAAACAAGTCAGATAGGCAGCATGTACAAGCATGGGTTGGTACATAGGCAAATTCTGTATTTTTACCACTGTGGTGAACCTGATTGGTTATTAAAATAAGAAAGAGCCAATTAAAATCCACACAGCTGTTTGTTCATGCTTTAAGTTTCTGGTGGACATTTTGGACCGTATTTCCAATTTTGCTTAACATTTTATAATTGCAGCCAATGATGTCTGTGTGAAGTGTATCCTGTGTCTGTAACCTGGTATTTATAATTGACTATCCGTTTGGTATCATAAATGGTCCACAAGATTGTGACATTTATATACTTTGATGACTTATTTTGTTACTTGTGGTTCGATTCTCAAAACATTAAATTGTGCCATTAAACTGTAGCTATAACAGTTTTTTTTAATTCCTGTGCCCAACTAATGCTGTTTTCTTGTTTACAGTTGCTGAGGTTTAAGTAATTCATTTACTCCCCCCCCCAACACAAATTTGCATAATTATATTTTCTTATGAAGAAGGTATGAGCTTTTTTCTTTCTTTTTTTACGAAACTGAGAACAACGCATTCTGAAATCAATTAGGAGAGGTTCTCATTTTACTAGCAATGTTTTTCCATGCATTTGTACTGCTGTTCTTTTCTTAGCTAGTCAGTGTTTCTGTCAAAAGCAGTTTAGAGCTATACTCATCAGATTGGTTATTTCAGCGATGTACGTTAAAGGGCTTGTGGCCTCAGCAGTATATTATTGCAGGAGTTGAACCAGCAACCTTCAGTTCCAGCACTGTGCCCTTAAACCCCGTGCGAGATGCTGTCCTTTTTCCTGTTCGTAAGGCAGCATCGAAAAACAGAGTTGCAGTTTTTATTATTTTAAAACTGGCCCCGCTCAGCAACCTTTACCCTTAGATAATCCTGTGGCCCACAAAACTGTTCAAAGCTGCAGCGTTTTTAAAACGCCAATCTCTTCACTTCACTGTGGTGTTTGTTGGGCCTCACCGGCCTGCCGCCGGTCAATAATACCAAGAACGGTTCTTTAAATATCGACAGCTTTTGTCTCCAGGGTGATGGTGAACTGCATCCTCATGTTTGGATTACCATGCACAGATGTTTAGAAATGGCACAAGGCCCCTCTGTCCCACTCCCTTCTTCCTGTCCCTGTTGTTACTGTCAATATAAGGCTGCTTCCAGTATGGTGCCCCGCCCCCCCGCAGCGAGGCAGAATCCAGGTGGTGTGGGGTTTCCATTCACGCTGCCTGTGTTGAGTTACAGTGGGCCGTATATGTCTCTGCTCCCTTGGTGTTATTAGGGTGAGAAATTACCAGAACTTGCAACGCCCCTGAAATGGGGGGGGGGGGGGGGGTGAATGGATTTATGGCTGTTTTGGGGGGGAGGTTCCGAGTTTCCAGTCTCGAAATGCAGCCGAAAACTTGCGTCATCTCACGAGGTCTAGCTGCTTACAGTAAGTGTTCGAGAAGGTCTCCGTGATGCTTCATCAGATGCCTCAGTATCTGGAACTTAACGAAATGATCTTTCGTTAGGAATTTCTCTTATGTTCTTATGTTGTCATTATAAAACATCACAGTAAACCAATCAGCTCGGTTGGTTCTCTCTTTCTGAGATAAATGTCTTGTAGTATAAGAGGCCACCTCACACCTACTCAAAACGGCTGGTTTCTCAAATGACACAGCAAACGCCACAATGCTTATTATTATTATTACTATTGTTATTGATATTACACAGTAATGATAATAAAATAATAATTATTATTGTTATTATACAGTAGTAATAAAAGTAAATGCATATGGTACTATTTTACTTTACCCTAAGCCAACAAATGGCTGAAGCCAAGCAATGTTTTCATGAGTCACAAAGCCACACATGCATTCATTATTATTTAACTCAGATTTTTAATATAATAGGCTTTATGGCAGTTTGTGTGTAAGTACAAGTTCTCCGCAAGTCAAACTGGGGACTGCCTGTATTATACTTTTTTTGCTTCAAGTACAAAGTCCAGAGGTGTGCTACTGTAGGTGGCTCTAGGTCTTTGGCCTAGGAAGCCAACACTGAATTTGGTGCTTTTTGAGCCCCGGTCGCCCTCGTCATCTCAATGCCAGCATCTCGGTTCTGTCACAGACATTATAGCAAATACTTTTCGGTTGTGAATCCCCGAGTTCCACGGTCGCCTGCCGACATCTGTGTCGGTGCCGTGTAACGGTATGACAGCCAGCTGCAGAATACGTTTAAAATGCACTAACATGCCTTGGAGATTAGTGCTTTATTCTGGCTTGAGTGTATTTTTGACGTGGCGCTGACTGGCGTGAATAGACTGGCTTATCACGGGCTGAATGTCGCCACGAACCACTGACCTCGCGACGGTCATCACCTTTCTTTGCTTCTGCTACGCTGCCTCTTGAAGCGAGTTTAAGCGCAGAGGCGTAGTGCCATGTGACTAGTGGGGTCCTGGTCATATGATGCCTTGTTTGATACGCATTAAATGCCTGAAATAAAATGGATCATCGAGCCTGAAAGGCGGCCTTGTCTCCATTTAACCTGGGATAGTCAGGTGGTACTCAGTACAACCCAAACAACCCCCTCCATTGCCTATTAACTCTCCAGAACTGGGCCGGTTCTGACGGCGCCAGGGGGTCTGTGGGGTGTCATTGGGCTATTTCGGGCGGGACGCATGCGCCGTGGTTTTTTTCTTTGCGAACCGCAGACTGACGGGAATGCGACTGCCGTGGCGATGCAGTTGCGCAGGGTGTCTTGTGTAACACCCCGCAGACCCTGGCATCCGTGCGAGAGCCGTAACCCCCCGACGTCCACAGTCAAGAGGCAGTTACACTGTACTGTAGCTCTCCTTTATGTTGGCTAGTAAGATCCTGTAATTCATCATGTAACCTTTATACAGCCATTGAGTGAAGCCATAAAGCACAAATTTAGATTTTTACATATTAAATTTAGATTAAGGCACACAATTGAATTCTGGCAAGTTTATTCTTTGTGATGAATATAAATCCATTCCAGACGTAGCTCAATATTACACAACTTAGACCTTAAGGCTAACGCGCGCGTTCCTTTTGCTTTTCTTAACGACGATCCTGCTCTCGCATTTGTGTGACTCTACTGACACGCAGGGATGATTTTCTTTCATCTCTTACTGCTGTTTGACATCATCCCTTAGCGAAGAACTGACTCGTATCCTTGTGGTATGTATTGTTCGGTGGGAGGGGGGGCTTTCGGGACGGCCCGGTGCTCAGAGGTGAAGCCGTCGTTCTTTCGGCCCGCGGCACGCAGGCAGCAGATGTGTGCCGGTGCTCCTTTGTCCTCTGTAACCGGGAAGTGAATTTCAGATTTCAAGCCTCCTACAGTTTCCTTCTCTTCTAGGAATACAGATGTGGCACGACGCCTGCAGCAACTTCTGATCTTATTAAAAGCGAAACCGAGGAATCTGCTTTTATAATGTCAGTGCTTGATCACTTCACCATCTCACCCTCCCTCTCCCCATTTTCTTCTCTTATTGCACAGTGTACAGCCTTGCGGTGGGGCCTCCTTAAGTCAGTGTGTTCATCAGCGGACCCTTCAAGTAATGCCGATCGATGGTGCCGCGGTATTACGTTCTTTAGACTACGTTTGGCGATTTGGGCAAAAGCTCTGAAATATCTGTGACTTTTTTGTAAATGCTTATAGAATAGCATGCTCTGTTTAAAATTCAAAATGTATAATTGTGGTCATGAATTAACAGTAATGAGATGTGGCCTTCATCCCGACAACCCTGGCCTGGAAAAGCAGTTAAAATATAGATGGGTGGATGGATGGATGTGTTTGCTCATTGCTGGATTTCAGAAAATGTATGCATATTGCGAGAGGGAGCTCTGTTATATCTAAAATGTAAACTGCAGGCCATTTGAAGATTGTTGCTACCTCGGTCTGCATGTCCTTCCTTCCCAGTCTGTGTGCTAAATAGGTCAGAATCCTGTGCGTAACGCCATTGGATGAGGAGATTCTGCCCACTGTACTTGTGGCCATGTTTCTGCTTCCCTCTAATTAGTGGGGAATGAAGAAGGCAAAGTGATATTTGCTTACATGTGAAAAGGATTTACCTAAGCCAGTGTCTCCCAACCCCATCCTCTGGGACCCCCCCCATCCATGTTTTTGCTCCCTTCCAGCTCCCAACCAAGCACACCTGTATCAGATATTCGGTGTTCGCGATTGGCTGAGAGCAGAGAGGGAGCAAAAATGTGGATTGCCTGGTCCCAGAGAACCGGATTGGGAAACACTGATCTATGGTGTTTGATGGTGAACAGTGCAGAGTTTAGTGAACAGTTGCACAGTGACTTGAGTGACAGAAGAAAGGACAACTGAAACAAGAATGAGCAAAAAATCTCAAACTCTTTCTTTTATTGAGAAGAGCAGGCCTTTTTGTGTTAATCTGTGTTGAGATTAATTTCACGATAGTATAATTTTCAGATGGTAAGGCAGGGTCTATTTGTGCATTATTCTGACAGAAGCATCGTGGTTATGGCCATTTTATGAAATTAAATTTTACTGGATTGTATGAATAAAACATGATTGTATTACAACAGAAGTAAATGAGTAAATGTTTCTGTAATTTTTTTTTTTGTTTGAATTATCATTATTGCTGGCAACATAAATGGCTCTCCAACAGACATTTTTTTTTATTATTGCTACTTACAAATACATTTATGTGGTCACAGTTTTTGCTCTAATTACCTTAAATTTGAATTATACATCAAAGCTAGACAGAGGCATTCTGGGGATTTTGAGTGTGTTGTTATTCTCAGCAAAGGATTTCATTTATCATGGATTTCATTTGGATTCAGTAATCATAACAATCAGCACTGCACTAACCTGTAAATTATGAATTATAAATTCTGTAATTGAATAATTTATTTTGGAAGACTTCATATGCCTTTTTAAATCCATATATTTGCGGGAATGTGAGGCACATTTGCAGTTAACATTTTTCGCATGTAAATATAGATGTATTATAAGCACAAATGTCTCCGTACTACTATGTTCGATTCCGTAAAAGCCGTCACTTTTAAGTTTCGAGTCTGGCACCATCCACCAAATCCAGATTTCTCATCTTTTTGATTTACTGTCAGACGATGGAAATTTCCACGGAAACTTGTGTTTTGTTTCAATAAAGCTGACAGCTGGAGGGAGTGGGATTCTGCATCGTCTCAGGTAGAAATGGTCTCCGTGTCTGGTAAATGCGGCGATGTAACACCAGGAACGCGTCTGTGCAATTTAGCTGGTTAACTGTCCCGTATCAGTGACTGGCAGACAGGCAGTTTGCATTGAGGTCTGAGCGCAGCCTTGGCCCACTCTAAGCATGCGTCTCAACTGATAGCGTTCTTTTACCTCTGCGTGTGCATGTTATCTGCAAGGCTTTGCCAGACAGAAGTAGGGCGGTGGGATTGACGCTCCTGCAGATAAAGGCTGGGAGATGAAGCTGGTGCTGGCTCAGAAAACTGAGAGGCGGGAGTGGTGCAGTTTGGGGGCTGCCTGTTAATCGACACGTTCCTCGTAGGATCTCCATGCGCCCCATGTAGATGGTCGGCAGCATCTTTCCAACCAGGACAGCTTTGTGTGAATTGAAACGGAGCCATGAGACTTAATGGGAGCGGTAGTCTGAACATTTGGAGGTTTTACCACCAGCCTAGAAGCCCACAAATGCAACGGGGAAGAAATAGTGAAGCTGCAGTGATGAAGTATGCATGGATGTAAAACTAAGGCCGTATTCAAGGGCACTTAGGTGGAGTTCAGAGATAGTAATGCTGTCTCCGAGTTGCTATCTATCCTTACCTCTGTTAAAGTTAGCAGTTATTAAGAAGATTAACAAAAAGCTGTAGCTTAAAAAGGCAAAAGGCATCTTATTCGATAAATGTGCTTGATAAACGGATGGATGGATGAATTCAACGGAGAAATGGTAACTTTTTATAATCGTGTTACTACTCGATGAATTACATACTATCATGTTACTCTAACAATACCACAAAGGGCAAGCACTTGTTGATCAGTCAGAATCCGATTCTACCATTTAGCGTAACTTGTGGAAAACGTGCGGAAATGGAGAAGTACCTGGCAGAATGTGTGGGCTAGTCATAGCAACAGCACCCAGCTATCTTGAAAATGTTATGGTGGTTGTGTTTGTTGCAGGGCTACCTTAATGGTTTAGCAGGGAGTGATTCATATAAGCTTACAATGAATGCTGTTATTGGCTTTTGAATGAACCACTTCTGTACTTTTTGGGTGAAATGGTCAGTTTCTGCTGTCATGGAAAATAAAGCAGCTTCCCTCATCACCCATATAAGTCATTTAAAATGAAACTGAGATGTTGTTCCTTCCTCTGGCGTGTTGAGTAACTTGTGGCGTGACTTGGAAAATTTCCAGAGTGGAAGTCGGACGTAAAATTCCCTGCTATTCTCAAAGACAGGTGTTTCAGCAGCTGTAGTATCGATGAAGACACAGCATTCTGCTCTTTAGGTAGACTGATTAAAACGTAGTCGAGGCACATTAACGTGAAGACTTCCTCAGGGACCTTCCTTTCTGAAGTCTGACTCAGTTCATTGTGTCACCCTGGAGTTATTTTATGAGATTCTTGATGAAATATCTAATTATTTACTTCTGACCTCTAATGTTAATAGGCTGTGTCACAATAAAGGAGACTTAAAATTGCAGTTCCAAGTGGGATGTTCTTATCAAGCTTTTGTTGGTGAAGTTTTGGGTATCTGAAGCGTTACGTCTTTGACACCAGTTAATAAAGGTATGAGCCATGTAGCTGCCTGCCTCTGTATCTGCTAAAAGGATTCATCCTCTGAGAAGTCCTCAGGTTAATAATAATGAAATAATAATGATTGGAGGATGGTGATTTTCACACTCCTCCTGAGGGAAGTTTTTTAGCTTTCACTACTGGAATGTAGTATATGTAGTATGGAATGCAGTACATGTAGTAGAGAATGTAGTATATGTAGTATGGAATGTAGTATATATAGTAGAGAATGTAGTATATGTAGTATCGAATGTAGTATGTATAGTAGAGAATGTAGTATATGTAGTATAGAATGCAGTATGTGTAGTAGACAATGTAGTATATGTAGTATGGAATGTAGTACGCGTAGTAGACAATGTAGTATATGTAGTATGGAATGCAGTACGTGTAGTAGACAATGTAGTATATGTAGTATGGAATGTAGTACATGTAGTAGACAATGTAGTATATGTAGTATGGAATGTAGTACGTGTAGTAGACAATGTAGTATATGTAGTATGGAATGTAGTTCGTGTAGTAGACAATGTAGTCTATGTAGTATGGAATGTAGTACGTGTAGTAGACAATGTAGTATATGTAGCGCAGGCAGTTCTCGACTGACATAAATCTGTTCCCCAAACCATCATGTGACTCAGTTTTTCCGCAAGTCGTATTTACCTTCCCTTACCAGTCAAGATGTCTTGCTAGTAATATGTACTAAATAAAAGGGATGTTCTGAGCCAATATCAAAGATTAGAATTGGGGCCAATCCAGGTATTTTTTAAATGATTGGTATCAGGTCCCACAGCCCAATCTATTTCATTTCCTGCGTCCGCCTAATTTACGTCACTTGTGCAGATTGTAACGTTCCAGCATGCTGCAGTAAGCGTGAGGCACATGGCTTGATACGGCAAACTATTGACGTATCAGCTGTGTGGAAATTCTTTAAGTTGCTAACTCTAAGCGGTGCAACAACTACCAGCAATTTTTGGAATGTCATCCTTTGGAGATAAGGTCGCAAAGGAGCCTCGTCTAATACAACTAATCTAATTAGGCTCTTGCAAAAACATCATAAGGGAGAATTCTGTGAAATCGTGATGCTTTATCAGATGAAAAATGCACCAATGCCTACGCCAGGGCTTTCAAATCACGGTCCTCAAGGGCCAAGCACTGCTGTTTTTCCAGCTTTCCTTTAACTGAGAGACAGTTGTGAAGCTTCTGGCCAATTAGAGCCAGAAATTATTAAGATAACTACCTGGGGAACTAGAAAACAAGGCCTGGATTTGGAATCAAGGGCCAGATTTGAATGGGGGGGGGCTGCAGTATGTGTATGTATATTTAAATGCATATTAAAATATTGGATCAGAATCTGCAAATATTCAAAGGGTTGAATCAGATCGGTGAACCAAAAGGGTAGACAGCTTGAACTTAAAGAAATGAAAACAAAAAGTGTAAATTTACTTTCAACATACTTACTTAGCATTTCTGTGCACTCTTTTGTATCTGTGATATTTTTTCTTGATTATTTTTGCTAAGTTTTGTGGAAAGGTTTATTTAACTTGGTTTTATGTAAGTCATGCACTGCCTGTATCAAATTCAAGTCAAATTCAAACAAAAGCCAGGAGTGAGAGTTTGACATGCGTTTGCTTTATCACCCTGCTGTGTTCTGCTGTGATAGACCTCGCAGCACTTTCTTAAATATGGTGGCCTGGGTGATCTAGAGCACTTCTGTTCTTTGCTACTGTTCAGTGTTTTAAAGAGCTTACTTCAGCTTCAGATTTATTTCTCGCTGTCTGATAACGTAAAAAAATTAAATATCTGTTATTTGGGG
>JAABNX020000002.1:2432809-2451860 GCA_015163995.2 Mormyrus lacerda | reverse complement strand
CCCCCCCCCCCGATCTCTTGAAGAGCCGTCTGAGTAGTTTTCTGTTTTCCAGTATTTCAAGACAAGAAGAATGAAAGAATAAAGTACTGCTGAATAAGAAGAGCAGAAGTAGACCGTTAACATCACGTCCAGTTTGACATGCTATAAAAAAATGAGCCCAAGGCGATCTGTACCTGTCTTCAGTTTTGGAACATACAGTATGGGGGCATACAGTGAAATCTGTGATATATGACTGTGAGGAAAGAGGCAAAACAACCTGCATTTCACTGTCCTAAAGGGAAATTTCAGGTGTCAAAATAAGCCATCATACCATTGGTTATTTATAGCAGTTATTCTGCCTCCTCAGACTCTGGGTGATTCAGATATGCTCTTTTATTTATTTATTCATATTAAAACCCCTCGGTTATCTTGCCACTCTCTGCTCTCAGGGCTAGTTATATATTCGCGACGAAACCCTCCCCTTCTTTAGGGACATCCAGAATGAGAAGCGTTTCTTCTGGCCTGGAGTTACAGTCCAGATCCTACGGTCCAGATTCCAGGGGCTCCTAGGGAGATGAACGGTATGAAAACATCCCCCCCAAAACATCACAGGCCGAGCGGCAGTGGGGGGCTGAATTATGTTGGTAATTCTAGCCGGCTCTCACCATGGCTCCACGTCTAGCATTCTGATCTCATTTCCGTTCCTATCTGGCAAGCGCAGAGAGTGCAGTTGGGGTTGAAGGGTTTAGAAATAAGTGGCCATTTCTTTAAGTCGTTTGCCTCATCGTCGACGGCACCCGCATCGCTTGCGTGGGAGGCTTCTGGAGTCGGTGTCCTGCGAATGCTCCGCTGAGTGATCTGTCTGATGCCATCATCTTCTCTCCCCCCTCCCCCCCCTTCATCCAGAACCGTGTGAGCGTTGCTAAAGATGTCCGATAGTGCTGATGTTGAAGAGAAGCCTCCAGCGCCGCCCCTGAGGATGAACAGCAGTAACCGAGACTCCTCCGCCGTGAATCACAGCTCCAAACCTCTCCCGATGGCTCCAGAAGAGAAGAACCGCAAAGCCCGCCTGCGATCCATCTTTCCTGGGGGTGACAAGAGTAAGCCCGCTCGTCCTCCTGCCGTTATAGCCTCCCCTCCCGTTTAAGAGTAGGCCCATCCATAACAGGCACAAGGACATACCATCCCAAATAAAAGGGGCACAAGGCCCTTCTGTATCTTCTATAAATTGGCAGCATTTTTCCTCATATTAAGCCCTTGGCGAATAAGGTCATCTCGAATAGGAACAGCCGATATAGCTGACCTCCCGTAAAACTGTATCCATTGTTTTTCTTGGCTGAAAGCATCTACTGTTTGTGTTTTTTTTTTTCCTCTAGCTTAGACCCATCACGGGTTTTGGTGTCGTCAAAACAAACTTTGAGCTTAAGCGATGATGTTTCGGGTGAAGATAACCCTCGATACAGGCTAGACAGGGAGGAGAATCATGCCGTTCCTGCTTGATCAGTTGATGGGCTTACAGCCTTTCCATACCTTGTGTCCATCCTCCTCATCCAGCCAACAAGAAGAAGGAAAAGGAGCGGCCTGAGATCTCCCTGCCTTCCGACTTCGAGCACACGATACACGTCGGCTTCGATGCGGTGACGGGGGAATTTACCGTAAGCAGGAAAACTGCCAGCGCGGCGCGGCCATCTGCAGGGCGCCCCCTGGTGGTCATTGCTTCTTAGCTTTATCCAATACTCTTAGCATTACAAATGAATACACCCAAATAACATATTACATGAAATCTTCTTTGGCGAGTCAATAGACGGCTAATCTCATTCATGTTTCTTTATGCCTTTTTCTGGCGTACGAATAAAATCCAAAGTCCCTAGTTTGAGGAATGCTAAGTCATAGAATGAAGTTCTTGGAAAAAATGAGCAAACCCCATTCGCTCCAAGCCTCTGTCTCGTTCCGTAATCCTGGAACTAATTTTCGAAGTGACGCGCAGCAGATTTACGCAGAACGCAACTACAGTCGGCATTCTGCATCCTGTCAGCTGCCGCGACACATTTGTCTTGGCGCCAAACCATGTCACAATTAAGAGAGTTCATCCTGGCAACATGAGACCGGCCCATTACGTCCTGTACCCAAAGCGTGATCTGAGATAAGCAGGTTCTGGGACGCCTTCCCGGCGTGAGGACGTGTCATTCTCCCTCTCCAGGGGATCCCAGAGCAGTGGGCTCGCCTCCTCCAGACCTCCAACATCACCAAGCTGGAGCAGAAGAAAAACCCACAGGCCGTGCTGGACGTGCTCAAGTTCTACGACTCTAAAGAGACAGTCAGCAACCAGAAGTACATGAGCTTCACCTCCGGAGGTGAGTGAAGCGGCTTTGTCCAGACGCAGACGCGGACCGGAGCCAGATCACTTGTGATGCGTGTGTCTTAATGGCAGACATGACCCATTTCTTAAGGAGTTTTGTGTATTGTGCATTTTGTTTCTCGAACCTTGAATAAGATATTAGCCAGTAGAAGTTCTCATCGCATTTTTGTATTTGTCTTTCAGACAAGTCGGCGCATGGTTACATTGCACCTAGCACTCTGGTAAGTGTTAGTTTCAGAGCCTTTGCTTTCCCGTATGGTTATAAATAGATATGCAGCAGCACCACCGGGGTAATAATTAATGCGATGCTGATGCAGCCTTAGACCCACACTGACACAAAGCAAAAAGGCGCTAACAGACTAGCTTATTTTCTCTGAGGTACAATTGGTCTAGTTTTTTGACGCTTTTAGTAAGATCAGGCTATTGACATGGATGAGGGGAGGTGGGGAGGTGAGGGGCTTTATGGGGGGTGGGGGGGTCGGTCACATTGGTTGTTTCATGAGCAAACTTGCTTTGTTTTTCTGGATACAGTGAAACTCTCTCCCCCCCCACCCCGAAATATTTCTGGGCAGATTGGGCTTTACAGTGCCGATTGGTTGCGAATGTGCATCCTGGGTAATGTCTGTCTGATACAGTAAGAGAAAACGCACACGAAACCAGATCTCTACCGGCAACAAGGTGATTTAGTGTGTTAAGGAAAAGAGATAAAACAATTTAAACCAGAATATTGCCCTTATTACGCTGATGCTTTGCTTTGTAAGCCGTTTGTGTAAGTTATCGCCAGACGAAATGGAGAATACCTTTCACTAATAACAAGAGCAGATGTTTCCCGTAAGTCCTGTTTCAGAGTGAAAGGATGTATAAAATGTCAGCTGAACAAATGTCTGTGAAAAGGTACTTTCTGGCTTTCGAAGAAAGGATCTGCTTCTGAGTTACATTTACAACCCCCCCAACTATTAGTGGGTGTGGCTCTGCTGTCGAACTCAACGGTTAATTAAACCCCCAGAATTACAGGGTCAGGGTGACATCCAGACCGATATCCTATAATCCCTACCCTGGGGATAAGGGGAAATGCCAAAAAAAAGCTTATTTTCAGATTTGTGTTATTTGTTGTGCTATTGTGTGTGTGTGTGTGTGCATTATGTCTGCCAGATAATTTCTTACTGCCAGAACTAAGCCCTGATAACTTAAGGCCAGATTGCATTGCTGCAGTATTTTATGGTGCTTTCCACTGAAGTAGCTTTTATTGCGCGCTAAATATCAGATTTTCTGGTGAAGCCAGAAACAGCCAGAGACATTTGAAATAGTGTTCTATTTACGTAAGTTTTTAAAGTGATCCGTTATGGTTTTACGAAGAGGGCTTGGCAGACCCCATTGTAAAGCTACTGGTCATTCACGTAATTATACATCATGCAGCATTAGCTACTACAGTTTCATAAAGAAGGGCACAGTTAATAACAAATATCAAAAAAAGCTGTTTTTTTTTTCCTGCACGAATGTGTGATTTATTTTTAAATTCTGTACGACTGGGGCATCACTAGCGCTGTTTAAAATTTGCTTTAGCCTCCCATTAAATTTCCATTGAAATCGACCTGCCCCCAATCCCCCCCGTTATAGCTGATACCCCTTAACAACAGTGACGCTCCTTCTGCGGGACGTAACCCTGACAAACTCGATATATGTAGCTGGTTATGACCCAGAAGCCAAAAGAAAGAATCGATTATGTCCCCCTTCCGAAAGTCGAAAGCGACCCTGAGAAATGAGCAGAAGGCTGTACCAGGAGAGGAATGTCCGTGCGGAGGGTGTACTTGTGTGGCTGCGTGCTGAGTAAATCCTACCCATTCTTAACCTCATTCAGAAACGTCTCCTGTCTGCGCCAGCTCTCAGCGTTAGAGTCTGCGGCGCAGTGCCCGACAAGGTAATCTCTCACGCGGTTCCCGAACGCTGCGTCGCCGACGAGATGCCTCTGGTTCCGGCGCGGTGTGTAGAGATTCTAGAAGTCCAGGTATCGCTGTGGCGCTTCTCTGTAGCTCGTGCTCCCCGCTGAAGTGCTGCGCGGAGCTAGCCAGTGCCTTCCAAATGATGTGCTGAGGACCAGAAAACGAAGGAGGACGTCATGCTTCTATGTGGAGTTAGCAAACGTCTTACGCTTTGCTGAAATCTAATACTGGTGTATGGTGGGAAAAAAACTGCTAAATGCTAAAGAAAAATGTATTATGATTTCAAAAAGGTCTTGTAAATTATAACAGGAAAGACAGATAATGTCAAATAATGGAAAAGTATATTAATTTACAGTTAGTTTTATCGCAGATGACAAGTGAGGTACTGGCAAAATAAAATTAGCTAACAGAATGTGACTGATATTGAACAAAAATTGAGTCAGTGGGCTGTTTGCTCCCTGGACTCAGATTCTTGGGTCAAACAAAAGTAGGAACCATGGAAGAAGAGGAACAAAGGTGGCCCTGCTCTTCATACCAGCCATTGATGGTGGATCTCCAGTGCAGTGGCACATGGTTGTCCTGGAAAAGGACTTGGCATGCAGAAGATCACTCCGGAAACTTACACCACCAGTCAAAAGTTTTTGCACAGACTGAGATTTTCTACATTTGCATGTTACTCATTTAACGTTTACTAAAAATACACTCGATATGCTTTGCTAACAAATTTACAGTATGTTCACCATTTGAGTCCCTTTATTAGAAAGAAAATGTCATATTTTTCATCAAAGTAAACCTCCTCTAAAAGTTAGAACAGAAAATTTGAGGCATTTTTTTCTGTAAGGAGCATTAATCACTGCTCTGTTTCATGGAATGAAATGGTTAATTAGTTCATTTAAATTAACCAGTTAATAGAATGTCAGAAATTCACTGTTACATACTATTTCCATGTAATAAAGGGAACTTGTTTTATTCGACTTATATTTTTATTTATAATTGTTCACTCAACTTCCTAATTCTTCACAAGAATGAAAAATCTGCAGTTAATGAAATAAATGGAAAAGTGGTAAAAACCTGTGGTGTGAAAAACTATTGACTGGAAGTGTAGCGATTTATACAGGGGTGGGGCCACAGAGGCCCCTGGTGACAGATGATTGGCCCCTGGTGTGCCTGCTGCCCTGTCACTCCTCAATTTAAAACATATCATTGGCTAATGATAAAATTGTCACCTCTAAATGTCAGAGGCCTTGACACCCGACATCACTGGACCTTTAAGCAGGCTTGGTGTGATTATGGTGTCCGGCTCTGTCAGGCTTTGGCCAGTTTCATTTGCAGAAGACAGGTGTGTGTGTGTGTGTGTGTGTGTGTGTGTGTGTGTGTGTGTGTGTGTGTGTGTGTGTGAGCGCGCATACTTATTGCCCACTGGCTGACGTCAGATCTGAGAATTCTGTTAGAGTCTCTGTCTGGATGTCCTGTGTCACTGTTACATGCTGTTTGGTTCTCATTTTTCATTTTGTCTACTGTCTGTAGAGAGCAAATGTCTGGATGCCGTTTTCTTTCTAAATACCTGCTGCTGCTAGATATGGCAAATCGAGGATTGCTAGTAATGTAATTAATAGTGCCATCTTTAGAAAAAATTCCCTACAACTTAATTAAAATATTTGGCATCTCTTCAAGTAAGTTTGCACAACAAGGTCTGCTGTCCCTGACGTGTAAGAGTTATTCATTTATTATTATTATTATTATTATTATTATTTTTATTTTTTTTACGTACCCTGGATGTGGAGGAAATGAAGAGAGAATTCATTGGATGTAGCTGATTGGAGGTTTCAGTCTCAGCCTACATCATTTGGAGGGCCTGTCTGGCCACGGGCCTGTCGGCTCTGGGCTTTCCTCTCCACCCAGCCGGTCTTACTGGGCATGTTTCCCAATCTGACCCCGCACGCAGCCCCTGGGAGCCCATGCTCCAAGCCTTTCGCAAACTGGGCCCTGGGTTTGTGCGCTCAGCTCCCGGCTGGTGCCCTTGGAAGACCGTGTGTGGCTTAAGCTGCTTCAGCAGGTCTTGCGCCCCTGTGCCGCTGGCTGCTGCCCACTGCCGCCGCACTCCCCCCTGACCCCCCCCCCCCCACACACCACCCTACCCTCCCTCTGCAGCTTTGCTTCAGTAGAATGCAGCTCTTCCACCTTAAAAGTTATTCCACCTTAAAACGAAAATGTCTGAACAGCTGTACTTAGGTGCCTAAAACATATAGCAGGAGGATCACGGTGAAGCCTCAAATGACACTCAGTTTCCTTTCCACTCTCAAGGTAAGATGGTGGGAGAGGATGAGAGCTTTGGGTCATCCGACTGGACATCCTGGTAACCATGTGTAATAGGAGAGTAGTAGCTTGACCAGGGATCCAGTTTGTTCCGTAGGCCTCTCTAGATGTGTTCACCATAAGATGTTTGATTTCAGCGTTTTTCTCGCCAAAGACATTTATCATAACCGATATTTTCAGGTACTTAGTGCTGGGTGCATCTATCCAAGGCCTGTTATGTGTCTGAGTGCATAACTTTACTTTCGAGAAGGTTAGTTTCACCATTATACACACAGAGAGGACTGTAATCATTTAACAGATGGTTCATGGGTCTAAAAATAATCTTTGTGTTCATTCTGTAATGAAGTACATTTTGACTAAATAAGTGAAATCCAATGGGAATAAGTCATATTAATTTAACACAAAATAAATGAATCTTGAATGTGATTTGAAGGTTACCACTGCTGGTTCTGTGATGGATTTTTAAAAGTAGCTAGCTTTTTCGAAATTCCATTCCAATTCTAAGGCTCACATATCTCCTGTGAATGACAGTAAGATTATAAGATAACATTAATAAACATTAGTTAATTAAATGTAACCTTAACATTAATAATTTAGTATTTTGAATTGGCCTTACAATTCCAGAACCTACTTCCTGTATTGGATATACAGTAACCCCTTGACATTCATTAGGGTTCGGGGTCGAAGGTCCCCTCAAATGTGTAAATTTGCAAATAGTATTTGGATTCATCTAAGTTTAACCCTTAATAGTCTGCTAGCCTGAACGATAACAAAAACACTATTTCAAATTTCTGATCAAACAGTACGGTACTGTACACTATGCATGTCTAATTACTTTGTCATTTCCCATCAAGACCTTTTAGGTTGTTTGTATGTTATTTAAAATTGTGCCCCTGCATGTACAAAGTAACTAACACTGGGAATACTAGTTTTTGGACTCATCGTTAAATATGCAAAATTAACGGCACTGAAAAGTTAAAAAGTTACTGTGAGAAACGTGAGATTCTACAGTCACAGAGACCTCTAACGTGAGTGAGGCTGACGTGCCGTGTACCTATTTAATGTTAAAAGTGTAGTGTGCACTTGTACTAACAAATGTTATGTATTATCAGTATTTAGATATTATATGATTTTATGTGATCCAAATAATTTTCTGTATTATGCTTGGCATACGCGTCATCTGCAAGTTACTGCAATCATTCGGCAAGCTAAAATAATGCTCTGGTTTAGCTGGTCACAGCTAACTTGTGAATAACAAAAAAACCTGTGAATATCAAATGTGCGAATGTGAAGGGGTTACCGTATTAGGAGTTACTGTACTTTAGTTTTTAGCTCAGCGTCTCGTGCTTGAAGTCATTTTTGGCCGTAAACAGGTGCAAAGCTGTGTGTTGAAAGGAGTTCTTGGTTACCATGGTTACCTGGTTAAGGTGAGTAGTATGTTTCCTAGAACTTCATTGTTGCCATTTTCCCGCGTCCCAGGCTGCCAGTGCTTTTCCAGTTCCTGCTTTCTGCTCGGAGTCACCGTAGTAACCAGGGCATGCTCTTACAGCAGGTCACGGCCCCGCGGACGGAGTCACCTGACCACTCAGGAGGCGGGGCCCGAGCGAGAGTGATCACCGCTCCTCTTCTCGCGCAGGGAACAAAGCCGGTGTCTGAGCCCCCACTAGCTCCCCCGGTGTCTGAGGAGGAGGAGGAAGAGGAGGAGGAAGAGGAGGAGGATGAGGAAGATGACGATGATGACGAGCCGCCCCCGGCCATAGCGCCTCGACCAGAGCACACCAAGTCGGTGAGAATAACTCCCTCCGTTCCCAACCTCACAAATGTGTTCATCAGCTTCTGAAAGGATGTGAGAGGGAGTGTTAAAAAAAAAAAAAAAGCTAACAGACCGCTAATAACCTGTGCAGTCTGCAAAAATGCTAATAATCTACCTGCTAATGTTTGTTCTCAGGCACGGCTAATGAGCCACTGAGGAATATTTACTGTGATTGGCAGAGATTCCTGTCACAGCAGAATAGGCTGAAATCTCCAAATGGGACCAGCTACAGGAAAAACAACTTCTGTGCAGTTGGAGAATTAACTCGGCATCCCTGACCGGTTTATATGTGAACTACGGCCATTACAGGACATTGGGAGTAACACATTGCGTGTATGAGGATTTACATGATAAACACAACGTGAGCCAATTTCTGTGCTTCAGGTTCGCTCCCGATTATGGTGATACGGGGACGGGGTTGACGGCTGGAAAATTGCTGTTATTGCTGCTGATATTTTAATGGGCGGCTTTTTTTTGTCACCTCCTTGCTCTGATTTTATAATGCAGTGCAATGAAATTGTACATGTTTTTGAACTATCAAGCTAAATGTAAAAGCTATCATCTCTGTAATCAGGGAGTTAGTGTGATTCAGCAGGTACAGCAAGAATTAGCACTGCGATCAGTGATGAAATTTTGGGAGGGGGCGTAACCTCATCCTGCCTGTCTCTTCAATGCCTTCTGGTAATATGCCTCCATCTATCTTCCTACTGTGTAGCCATTACAGATTTTCCAGGGTGGGAGGGAGGGGAAACCTCAGGATGGGATGCTAGTTTCTCGCAAAGCCCACAAATGCCATGATCAGGTTTACAGATGAACTCACTGCGAGCAAACTTCAAAACATATGGAGATATTACAAATTCCACAGACAGAGCAGAGATTCATACCCCAAATCCTGGAGGGCTGGGGTAACAGCGCTGCCTACTGAGCCACTGTAATACCAACCACTGATGGTACCTGCTTTTTCTTTTGTGAATTCAAGCTAAAAAGCTTGCTTGTGGGAGTTTTACCTACACAAAAACGTTCTGAGGGCAGAACGAAAAATGATTGGTTCAGAGAAACGACCAATCAGATTATAGAGGAGGTAGGTCCAAGTAACTAGAAGAGGTGGGACCTACCAATCAGATGCCTTCATCCAGCCTCCTCTTGTTTTGACCCACCTCCTCTACCGTCTGATTGGTTATCTCACTGAACAAGTTATTTTTCATTCTGCCCTCAGAACATTTTTGTGTAAGCAAAACTGCCATGAGTTGAAAGCTATCTGTCTCCACAGGCTTGCTTGGTGGGGTTCTGGCCGGTTGAATGTAAAGTGCTTTGTGACAATGACTTGCTAAAAGCGCTATATAAGCGCTATATAAATAAAACTGAATTGAATTGAATTGAATCTCATAGCAGTAGCAGTTTCCCACAGTGATTGTGTTTGGGTAACGTATTACCAGCCTCCGTCATTGGTGCATTGATTGATCCTTCTCACGTTATGTCTATAGATCAGGTCCAGTCAGCATTTAACGGCCAGGATAACCAACAGTGTCCACCCTGCTCTCTCCACAGATCTACACGCGCTCTGTCATGGAGCCACCAGCCCCCCCGGCTCCTGTGAAAGAGGTAGTCATCTCGCCGGAGTCCACACCCCCCAAGACCACCGCCAGCAGCCTCTACCGCCAGACGGATCGTCAGAAGAAGAAATCCAAGATGACAGACGAGGAGATCCTGGAGCGCCTGAGTGAGCCTCGTGCCTCTGACCGTTGATAATCTCTGCTTCTCTCCCACCTATGTGTTCCTGTCAGTTCACCCTCCTGCGTGAAGCTGGCTGTGGAAAATCAGCAATATATACAATTAATAAATTATAAACTGAAATAATTTTGTATTTTTGCACTTTTAAAGTCTCATGCATTGGGGTTGGCCGTAGCTGAAAGCTGATTGGTCCCCAGAGTGCCCTCTCCCCTGTCACTCACTGATTCAAAACATATCATTGGCTAATGATAAGCTTGGCCCTTTTTTAGACAAGAATTGCCTCTGCATGCATGAACTATCCAAGTACTCCGCATGCCTACTCAGTTTTTTTTTTTTTTTTTTGCTAGTAAGCAGCTTTAGAGTCCAAATGATGTAATTTGTGGTATTCTCCAGGCCTGGTATGTTAACCTGCCCAGCCAAGTTTGGGTTGGTGCTAGTAACCGGCATACAGGGTCTCTGCTCCCACTGCGCAGGGGTGGCCCAGGTAACTACTGCCGTCTCTTGTTCTGCTTTCAGGGACCATCGTGAGTGTGGGGGATCCGAAGAAGAAATACACACGTTTCGAGAAAATAGGACAAGGGTACGTCAGTGTCCACCAACGGGCAACACATTGGAAGTGTTAAGCTACCGCCACGGTTAGCGAGGTGACGGAGGTAGCTGACGGAACTGAGGCCTTCGTTCGAGCATAAAGCGATAAATCCGGCCACTGCGAGACTCCACTTCACTTTCAGTTTTCCCAGCTCTGCCTCACAGATTCGATATTAATCGTGCGGCATCATTGGATCTGCAATCATTTTGCATGTAATTTGCGACTCGTCTCGCCTGCGAGGTTTAGGGAAAAGCATCATCGATCGCTCTTTAAAAACAGAGCCGTGCGCCAGCTTTCTCAAACGAGGCATCTGCCTGATAATTTTTCAAGTAAATGTAATAAAATGAAAGCAGATGGTCGCAGGCCATTTGATGTATGTTATGTGCCATTTCATATATGATGTGGCTCTGGGTTAGGATGCAGTGCCTGTGATTGAAAAGTCACTGTTTCAATTCCTGGGTTCAGTAGTCATTTCACCACCGAGTTCTTGGGTAAGACCTTTAACCCCACAACTCCTCCAAGCATCCAAGCTGCTCATCGATTGTTTAACTGCTGCGGGGGCTGAACATGAAGTACATGAACATATCAGGATCCGTCTCAGATGGTGGCAGTAATTGTTAATTCAGGACAGCATCACCGTTTCCTTTCTTTCTTTATTTGGTGCCTTCAGAGTAACCTGGATACAGTTGGCTAGTTTAAATCCATTAGCAAAAACAAAGGGGGCTGTATAATTACATGATATAGAATTTTGATATGGATGTGGATGTAGGATTAGAGTAACAGCTTAAACAGGGCAGTGAAAAACTATGATTAGCCTGAATCATGGTGAGCAGGTATTACGGAGTTTATATGAGTTTTGTAATTGGATATACTGTAGACAGCAAGCAGTCTTTTCGAGTGCTGCTGTTTTTACAGCTTTCCATTACCTGAGACCCAGCTGTGCAGCCTCTGGCCAATTAGAGCCAGAAATTATTAAGTTAACTACCAGGGACACTTGAAAACAAGGCCTGTATTTGGAATTGAGGGACAGATTTGAATAGGGGTGTGTATTTTTTGGCTGTGTGAGAGAATAAAGGTTCCTCATTCAAGGGTGAGGGTTTGGAGGTAAGAGATTGAGAAGTCGCTGCTGGTGAACACAGCTGACCTAGCAGATGCAAATGAGATCTTCTTTCGGTGTGGCGTGACGCTGAGCTCTTCGGCAGGGTGGGGGTGCGGTGGGTTTAGGCAGGATGGTTTTGTAGGTCAGCTTGCAGCCGTAAGGATTCCCGCCTTCCCGGCTGCCTGGTGTCACAGGAATGTTGGCAGAGGCACTTTGAGGCTGTGCTGCTGCAATGGATGGCACCGTGGCCACAGGACCCCAGGGTCAGGAGTTCGAATGCCACACCGGATCTGTGTGTGTTGTTTCCTCTATATAATTGGAGTTCCGTAAATGGTCTTTGTCTGTGTGTACGTGCCTGAAATAGACCAGTGTCCCGTTCTGGATGTACTCTGGCCTTGTGCCCTGTCCCGTTCTGGGTGTACCCCAGCCTTGTGCTCTGAGGGACCCCAACAACCTTCATACATAATATACATCAATATACACACATAATGTACCTGCCAAAAGCACGATACGCATCTGGAAGGTTGACGTTTTTCTCCTGGCAGGATGCCAGATGACAGCATTTACGGAGAATGAGCTGGTAAGGTCAATTAATGGTGGACTGAGAAATCTGTGTTCCTGGTGATGAGGCGGGTCGTTGTGGAAATGACGCAGTCTGATGTGCTGGCATCCCAACCCAGGTGTAACAGATTACCGGCCTGTTTAGAGACACTGCGTGGGCTGAGCTCTGGTGATTTATGGCTACAAAACTCAATCCCAACAAGTGCTTTGATCATTGATTTACTGGAAATGTATAATCCAGCCACACATGCGTCACAGACTGGGCATGATGATGGAAGACAATACAAAAAAAGATACAGGGTATTGTATAAATAGGAAAAAGATTCCTTTGATCAAGGCTGTCTGATGTAGTGAACAACACTGCCATCTAGTGACCTTGGGGTCTTATTCCATTCATCTTTCCCCCAAGTCACGGTCATCAGGTTGTCAGATGACAGAAGTTTGGCATACAGCACCAGCTAAGAGTTTGGATACACCTACCGATAGAAAAGTTTATTTATTTGCCGTATTCTCTATTTTTTTTTTTTTTTTTTTTTTGGGGGGGGGAGCAGCGGTGTGGATTGGAACTCAGAAGGTTGCTGGTTCAATTTCCATGGTCAGCAGAGTCATCCCACCATTGGGCCCTTGAGTTGCTTTTCCAGCTGTTCTGAAGAAGTTCTCACATATATGATGAGCACTTGTTGGCCACTTTTCCTTCACTCTCTGGTTAAACTCCTCCAAAACCATTTCTACTGTCTTTAGGTCAGGTGACCAGGTCATGTGACGTGACACTATCACTCTCCTTTGTAGGCAGTTTGGTGTGTCCAAACTTTTAACTGGTACTGTCCTTATTTTGGGGAATGTATGTCTGTAAGCCAACCCAGATTGTTCACAAGACTTTCATTAAATGAATTTTGTTGGACATTATCTGTTGAAATGACATGTGTGTTGAATAACAGCACCATACCTAGTACTTAAATTCCTGACGTTTTTACTGTGATCTTTCTTGATGTATACATTTCCCCTGTCTTTGAAAGAATTAAACTTAAATTAACTGGAGTAACTCATGTTATTTTCTCGCAGGGCATCTGGGGTCGTGTACACAGCCATCGATGTCGCCACTGGACAGGAGGTAATTCCATCTATCCATCCATCCATCCGTCCATCAATCCATCCATCGATTTTCTGTGACCACTTGTCCTATTTAGGGTCTTGGAGGAGGTCATTCCATACGCAGAAAACATCTAACAGAACGAGCATCAGTGAGGACATAATGGCATCTTTGGTTATGATAGCGTTGCAGTATATTATCACTTACGTTTGACATTTGTTTGGCAGACACACACGCTCACAGTGAGGTATGAGCGAGGCAGATAATGCATAAGCAGCACACAGCTGTCAAGTAGCCAGAGGTGTTAACCGTCTCAGTGCTTCTATATATTATGTAAGACGGTATTTAACTGCAGCCACTGATCCTGAAGCAGACATTAGCACTGAATTGTAGAAAAGCACAAACCGGAAAATTGTGTTTTTTGCTTTTGCTCGCTTGCGATTTTAGCTGGAATGTGTTTCCGATCGCCATTCCAATTGAGTTTCAGCTGGCTTTACGAATAAAATGAACAGTGAATTGGAAGATGAAGCTTTGCGATCTCCGGCGTGTGGCCAGGGCTTGCAGAAGCTTGTGAGGGGTGAGGTTTTAGAGCTGGCGATCTCGGACAGGGTACCATGCGTCATTACCGTCAGCGGCCCTTATGCTGCACGTCACTGCTGCTCTTTGTCTGTCACTAAAATAAGCTTTGCTTTATCTAAGTAAAACTGATTCACTGATGCAGTAGCGTGCTGAATGATTATTTTTAATAACATAATTGCAACACAACTTATTTCCTAGCAAAGATTTTTTTAACCGTACTGTCTAGAGGGACGTTTTTTAGCAGATTAACTAAGTAAACATTTTTTATATGTGATAAGATACAATTTATTGACCCTGGGAGGAAATGCAGCAGCAGGGCACATAAAGTGCACTGGTGCAAACGCTTAACGCAGAAACAAAGTGTAGACACAAGCAAACCAAATTTAAACCGTGAAAACAGTATTCTTATTAGTGCATAGTGCAAACACAGTACATAGTGCAAAAACCAAGTGCAAGCAATGTATTCTTTGTTGTGCATAGTGCAACTACCTTACACATAGTGCAGAAAGTGTAAACAATACTCTGCCTATTACTGAACAGTAAAAGGCTTTTTTTTACCACAGTCTGCAAAAGCCGTTCTCTTTTTAGAACCACTATCACTGCCTTAAGTTTGCTACAAAACCTGTAAGACATTAAAGTCTAAATGTGTGAATTTAGAATGTGGGAAGTAGGAAGTGGAGAGGTGAAATATTCCCAACAGCGAGCGGCGATTCTCCTGTGTGCCTCTGCCACTTCCTGCTTTAGCATTCGCACAAATTTAGCATACTTAGCATACACACAAAATTTTCCCAGCTCCACTGAAACAAGGATGGGTTATGACTGAGCTCTTTTCTCCCACCTCTCTCTCTCTCTCTCTCTCTCTCTCACTCTTCCTCCTTCCCTCTCTCTCGCTCTCTCTGTCACTCAGGTGGCAGTGAAGCAGATGAACCTACAGCAGCAGCCCAAGAAGGAGCTGATCATCAACGAGATCCTGGTGATGAGGGAAAATAAGAACTCCAACATTGTCAACTACCTAGACAGGTTTGACTCCTTAATCCCAACTCAAGTATGGACAGAAATGCCCATTTTCTGGGACATTAGCCTGTGAGTAACTAGGGTCACAAAAACATCTGAAAAACCAGGACAGTTACCCTGTGAAAGGCAGGAGGCGTACGTACATTTTCAAGGTTTTTCACAGTAATAGTTCTTAATTTGGTTCACACCAGGGTCACTGGATTGGATTTCAGGTTTGGGATGTTGAATATATATTGGTTTTGTTCCAGTTTGTGTAACCTCAGTTCAGCTGATATAGTGTAGCTGATGTGTACAAACCCCTTTTTAGGAACATCTGGTATTTTAATGCTTTCCAGCACGAGGTATTTTTATCTTTTTGCTGCGATTCTTTGAGCTAATGAGAAACACCTCCCTGCTACCTGCAGGATGACAGCAGTATCCTCTCAGGAGCGTCTGCGTAAGTGACTGTCCGGATGTTTTAATCAGACCCCTGCCCCCCCGCCTTTCTCGGTCAGCTACCTGGTGGGAGACGAGCTCTGGGTGGTGATGGAGTACCTGGCTGGGGGATCATTGACTGACGTGGTAACCGAGACCTGCATGGATGAGGGCCAGATTGCTTCTGTCTGCCGAGAGGTGAGCGCAGATTATCTGCTTGCCATCCTAGCGCAGACCAGAAGGGAATTAGCCGTCACATACCTACATCTATTTTTTTGTGTGTGTTTTGCTAAATAGCCTCAAATTTCCCATTTTGTTTTTTTGCTCTCTCTGTAGTGTCTGCAGGCGCTGGACTTCCTGCATTCTAACCAGGTCATCCACAGAGATATCAAGAGTGACAATATCCTTCTGGGCATGGATGGCTCTGTCAAACTGAGTAAGTCAGCATACGGACTGCAGCTGTCCTTCCGTCACTTTGCTCGCATTCAGACCTGTTCTGTTTCTTTGTATTACAGCTATACGTTCACATTTATTTATTTCTTCATTTCATGCTTTTATCCAAAGCGACTTAAAGTAGAGGGTTACAATGTACGTATCCTGCTGGGATTTGAACCTTTGTGTTGTTAGCATGACGCTCTACTTGCAGGGCTACATGAGATTGTGTAAGTAATTGCATGCCGGCCTCGTTAGCTTTTTGCACTGACATTAGGCTCCTTTGTTGCGCCATTTCTCTGTATATCCCGAAGTGGTGTTTGTCTCGATCATTTGAGCGCATCTCCATTCCCTCCCTGTGCAGCCGATTTCGGCTTCTGCGCCCAGATCACCCCTGAGCAGAACAAGCGCAGCACCATGGTGGGCACGCCCTACTGGATGGCGCCCGAGGTCGTCACCCGCAAGGCCTACGGCCCCAAGGTGGATATCTGGTCTCTGGGCATCATGGCTATTGAGATGGTGGAGGGGGAGCCACCGTATCTCAACGAGAATCCTCTCAGGGTAGGTACTCATGGGCATCTGAAATGCTCCACTGAGCACGCTCACAAAAGTACAACTCGCGCTTGAATCGGCAGGTGGCGTTTAACAATGAGATACTTATTGGCTGGCACTGTGGTTAGTGCTGCTGCCTCACACCTGGGTTCTGTCCCCGGGTCGAGCGTAGGACCTTTCCGTGTGATTGGCAGTTTTTTTTTTTTCTTTCTTTTTTTCCAAAGATATTTTTATTGACTTTAAACAGGAGAAACACAACAACAGCAAAGTTTTTTTTAACAAAAGATAAGTCAATTCTGGAAGGGTAACATACAGAAATCACGTAACATTGTACTAGAGTATTATAGGAACGATGGCAATTTAGACATATTCAAAGAACAGTAATGATAATAAGGTGTGCAACTCTAAACCCAAGAACCTTTCCACATA
Organism: Mormyrus lacerda; assembly: GCA_015163995.2. Lineage (NCBI taxonomy): Eukaryota > Metazoa > Chordata > Actinopteri > Osteoglossiformes > Mormyridae > Mormyrus > Mormyrus lacerda. Next base: position 2,434,963 of record JAABNX020000002.1, on the reverse strand, counting down.
ATAACCCCCATCCTCATGCCAGATTGATTCATTAAAAAGAACAAGAAGACAATATTGTTTCTGGAACTTTACTGGGTAGTACTAATAGATGGATTCTGAGACTGAAGACTTGAAAAATACTCCAGGAAGGGCCCCCACACCTTCTGAAATTCTTTGCTGGTATCGCTAATTGAGTAGCGTATCTTTTCGAGGCTTAGAGATTGGCAGTTTTAAGCTTAAGTCATTGTGTGTGTGTGTGTGTGCGCGTGCGAGTGCGTGTGCCCTGCGCTGTGTTGGCGGCTGCCCAGGGTTCGTTCCTGCCTGCACCCATTGTTCCCGCTCTGGTCTCTCCCGGGACCCCAGTTAGGATTAAGCAGTTATCTGATGGGTGAATGGAGATACTTACCCACAGGCGTCCAACAAGCTGCCAGTTAGTAGTACATTAAAGAACAACAATAGCAGCATTAGACAATAAACAATGCAGACAAGTGTGCAGAAAAGTAAATCACACTGAACAATAAATATCCTGGAACTTTGCATCAGAAAACAAATAGCAAATTTGTGGTGGTTATAAAGTGACACGCTGAGTACTCTGATCTGCAACGCAGTTTATTTGATTCATTTATACCAAGCAGTTGTTTTTTATGTCATATTATGCTGTATTTTATTTAGCTGATGGTAAAGTATTTCTGAATAGAAAACCCATTTTCATGTCAGAGAATCCGCTAACGTATTCCTGACCGTGGTACTGGTCGGGAGTGAATTCTCTTTCAGGATTACTTGTGTCTGTAGAGCAGTACCATAACTGTGCTTGAGATATAGCGAAAGTGTGTAATGAAGAGGCCGCTGGTGTGTCAGATGTGTCTCTCAGCACGGGCAGTGTGGCAGACCCCTCCGATCAGGTCAAAGGTGCTGGAAATCCGAAGTGTACTCAAAGCACCGAGTGGTGAATGAAAACGAGTCGTCCTCTGGAACGAGTCCTGCTGTTCGATGAAGATAAACACTTTGATGTTGACGGACGTGTGGTTGTTTCTGGGACTACTGACCATTGAAGTGAAGGAAGACACAAACAGGAGACATGCGGCAAGAGATGCCAAGGATGTTATTACAGTTCAGTGCAAAAATGGGTCCTGTCCCTTTAAGTAAACAAACTATAGAAATTGGAAGTGAAGCGCCTTAACCAACCAAAACAACAGGCAGTAATTACCTGTTTTTTTTTATGGAGAGGGTGTCCTTCTATTCAGCTTTCAAGTGCCTTGTCTCTATGTGCCAGGTGATTACATCTGAAATGGGGAACAGCTGGGTACCATCATCAGCAGAAATGTCGATGGGGCGGAAATTATTATTCTGATTATTAGCTTGTTCTTGTTGCTTCGTTGACGGCTTAAGCCAAGCATCTTTATTCATCTAGCTGGATATTTTACCAGAGCAGCTTGGAGTAGGCAGTTCCCTCAAGGGCACAGGAGCTGAGCTCATCCCGCAGCTAACAGACAGACTTCATAAACCGCTGGCATGTTTCCTCTGAATTATGGAAGCATCTAATCTCTTTGGCATTTAAACCCTCCCTGTGGAGTTGTCTTCTCGATGTCTTACACACATCCTACAGCATAAGACGTGAAACAGTCTGAAAATTCACTAGGGATGCTGATTCACGCTGTCTTGACTCTTTCTTTGAAGTGGTTTCTTTTGGTCTTACTGCATGATCCATTTCTTGTTTACCTCTCTGAATCTTAGTTATGTCTCTCTTGATATTTGGGTAGTGTCTCTGATGTGAGCTTCTCAGTCGTATTCATATATCTCTTATTCCTGCAACTGTCTTGCACTCGTTCTTGGTCAATTGGTCAGTCCTAATTTGGCTCAGTTGGTTGCGGTACGCGTGTGAGCCTCAGCTTGTCCGTGTCTCCATACAGGCCCTGTACCTGATTGCAACAAACGGTACACCTGAGCTCCAGAACCCAGAGCGACTCTCTACGGTCTTCAGGGAGTTCCTCAGTGAATGCCTGGAGATGGACGTAGACAGGAGAGGCTCTGCTAAGGAGCTTCTGCAGGTATCTCCGGCGTATCCCGTCGTCTGTATAATCAGCTAGCAGTCTTTCTCCAAAAGGTTCACCTGCTTCGGTGTTGGGTAAGTTACTCACAAAAGGTTCACCTGATTCGGTGTTGGGTAAGTTACTC
>JAABNX020000002.1:2396013-2406468 GCA_015163995.2 Mormyrus lacerda | reverse complement strand
CTGTTAGGACGTGATCTGTGTGTAGCCTGCTATCCTGTTAGGACGTGATCTGTGTGTAGCCTGCTATCCTGTTAGGATGTGATCTGTGTGTAGCCTGCTATCCTGTTAGGATGTGATCTGTGTGTAGCCTGGTATCCTGTTAGGACGTGATCTGTGTGTAACCTGCTATCCTGTTAGGATGTGAAAGCTCTTTATTTTCACAAGAAACCCTCTGAATGAATGGAGCCCCAAAAAGGTAAGTGGTTGATAAAAACCAATTATGCATTTCATCATACTGTAGGCCAGCTGTTCAAACCCAGGTCTGACGACTCTTCCGCCAATCAGTCCTCTAATTAAGTCCTCTAACCCAGCCTCAGCATGTCTGCGGGTCCTTGAGCAAGGCCCTTAACCCCCAGCTCCCTGGGTGCCACTATGAGTGGCTGCCTTTCACAGACAGCTTACTCCAAAAAAAGCTAGTTGAGGGAGGTGTAAAGACAATTTCCCCACAGGGATCAATAAAGTATCAATTATTATTATAATTATTATTATTATTATTATTATTTATTAGTAATCTAACTAGGGAGGTGCAGCAAAAACAAAATACCTAACGACCCATTCTGGATAAGACTGACCATCTCTGTTCTTGAAGGACCTTTTGATGGTCAGATCTCGCAGGGGTTTTGCAAGTAGAGATAGGCTTGTTTACAGATATTCGGTTTTTGGGGTGGGGGTGCATTGGCATGGTCCGGAGCTAATGGTAGATAGAAGGAAGAGATGGGGAGAGGAAAAATAAACAGACATGGGAATCAGGCATGAAGGCTGAACAGGGGAAGCGTAAGTCCTGCAGCCAGAGTCTAAGCAGAGCAAGACCAATTCAGGCACACAATCAAGCAACAGGTGAAATCAACTACAATGACTATTTCTAGATGTCTGACGCTCCCTTTTTGGAGCAGCAAGAAGCTACTGCGATGTTTCCTACATTGTGCATCTGACTGCTTTTCCCATACTGTGAATATCTTGCCACCATCTTAATGGATGAAAAGCCGCTAAACTGAAATTCCTAAAAAATGCTGAATTTTCGTCTGAGTTACCCTAATGCTGTTAAATTTCCCAGGCAAATTTTTCCTGTGCTGCTTGTGATTCCCCCAGAGAAATTAAAGCCAGAGTGCTAGTGTGTTCCTGTTTTCATGCGGGGAACAATGTGCGTGTGTGTGGAGATTATGTTTCTATTACATTGTAGAGACCCGTCATTTTGATGTCGTGGGGAACATTTTTCAGGTCCCCACAAAGATCTGTGAATGCAATCTAAAGACTAGATGCCGAATGCCGAATGTCTGGTGATTATGGTAATGGTTAGGGCTGGGTAGAGGTTAAGGTCGTCATGTTGGAATGAGAGTTTATCCCATAGAAATGAATGGAAAGTCCTCACAAAGATATAATTACCAACCTGTGTGTGTGTGTGTGTTGGTCGGTGTGTCAGTTATTCTCAAGATACATGTGCACTGCTGGAAAAGAAAATGCCAAGCTATAATGATAAACTGAATACGCCACCTATCTGCACAAGTATATAAAGAAATAGGACCAATGAACCTTATTAGTAGAGTCTGCCAAATCAGATGTGCAGCTCTTTCCTTTTGGGGCTTGAGGAACAAAATGCCTACAGATATGCTTTCAGGTGCTTCATCTTTCCCGCATTCAGTGCTAAACAGGGCAGGCCCCATGCTAATAGCCCTCAGGCACTAATAGTTCGGCAGAAATTCTTCTTTCACACTGAGGGCATTGAACGAGACATCAGAGGCCTTGGCAATGGCAACCATATTGTGCTGCGGTTCCATTTTTTATTCCAGCAAACTTGGATCATGGTGAAATATAGACGACGGCGCCTGCAGCGGGGATGATTTGTGATAAGACATTTGGCACAACCACTGGGGTAATTGCGGTTCAAGGAATTATAAAGTTTTGGTTTTTACTCTTCTCACAATAGTTCACTATTCAAGGCGTGACCTCGTTGACCTGGTTTGGAATTGATGAGCAGCTTAACGGAGTGCAAGGTTTCTGCGAGAGTTTCGGAGAGGATCACACATTATACCGTTAAAGTGGCCGGGTGTCTGGTCTCATCAGATCCTAGCTCCCCGCTGAGGTCGTTTGAGGATGTTCAGTAACATTAGTTTGGAGACAGAAAGATAAATCTGTCACACCCCTGGATTTTCTGTTTTAGGCAAAAAGCACGATCCTCGCAGAGGTGAAGCTTACTGCTAAGGCTCAGGTCTCAGGTTCTCAGATATGATTTCTTGTGATAAATCAGATTTAAGCTCCACACTGAAGGCTGAACTGGATGCGACATGAAGAAAACTGCAGGTTCTTGCCCAAGTTTTTATATCCACTTCAAGCATCTCATTATGTCTTAAAAGATCTTTTTTCACATCTGATTTTCTCATTTCTGCTTTCATTGATCCAATAGGTACTTCAGAAGAATCAATGCTACTTTACAGAATATTTCGATATCCAGTATTCTTCCCAAGAAAAAAGGTTAAATTTTAAAATGTAACCGTATAAACCACTTAAAGCAAAGAAACACAGGAGGCGGAGTTTCCAAACTGATGGAAAGTGGAATGAAACTTCTTTAATTGCCAGGATATTCGGTAAATACATTGAACACTTTAAAAACACTTTAACAAGCCACTGCGACATAGCAAAGACCATTAAAGAGGATAATCTTAGGTGACCCTTCAGTGTCATTCTGCCAGAATCGTATTTAGTAAAAAAAAAAAGGAGACAAAAGAAAAGAAAAGAAGAAATGAGATAAATAAAATAACCAAGGAAACACAACAATAAGAACCATCGCTTCTGACTGTGGGAAGAAACGCCATGTGACACTCCAGCGATGTTAATGCCAGAATCAGTGACGGAGAAAGTAGTTACAAGTAGTTCGTTAAAAAAAACGGAAGGGATCCTGCTTCTGGCAGCTTCTGGATATTAAAGGCAGCTTTGGAGGCGAGGTAGTGTCACCTTCCGTATCGCAGGGTTGCCGACGCTTGACAGAAGGCGGCACACGTTTCCAATGTAAAACTGTACAAAAAGTCGCGACTACGAAACGTCCATTTGTTAAAACTACCCTGCTGTTAAAAGGTACAGTAAAATGCGGACCTCACAGTGCAGTCTGTGAACAGTACGATGCATTTGTTGCTTTTGTCCATATAATTTTGCCTGGGTAAATGAGACTGATCTCCCTGTGTAAATTATGAGGGTATTCCAGGTGTAGCATCTGGCAGTTAGTGCAGCTGATGCATTTGGGTCCCACAGAATGATTATTGCAGACTGAGCAGTTTTTCAAACAAAAACAGTGATGCTTCAATAACCAGTTGCCTGACTGTGACTTTTTCCCTGTTTTGAATTTCGCCACATTATTACATACTTCCTGCTAAAATGTATACGGTTCATGCTTGTCAAACTGGGCTTCCAGTCTCGGATTAGAGCACAGAACTTTGACTCAAACTGAACTGAAATCTCTAAATGTCATATATAAATTAAGTATTTATGTTAATTACCCATTTTAATTAATTTGCTGTGTATGATTAACTGCCGCCTTCCAGGGCAATCTATTAACATCCTGTCATGCTTAATGCATATATCAACTGTGCATGGCACGTAAATTTTATATATTTTTCTTAGTCTATTTTATATGAGAAGTTGTTTCTTAAAGCATGTGGTGCTGTGCACATGCCTCTTGTATTTTGCTATGGGAGGCACGAGATTTCTGTTTGCCCTCCAGACACGCAAGATACTGCACAACAAACATGCCTTCACTAAAGCCTCTGGATTTGATGAGACTGAGAAACTCAGGGCTATTTATGTGTGCATGGAAGCCCCTGTCACAGCACCGGTGTATGTGTAACGCAGAATAATCTGGTCAAAGACACATGAAAGTGCTAAAAAAATGAATTTGGCTTTTAACAAGTGTGCTTAAAATACTGGCTACTCAGATTTGTTACATGTGGCCTTCAAAACAGTGAAGCAAAAGATTAAGTTATCGCGTTTCAAGCTCCATTCCAACATGCCCTCGTATATCTGAAGGTCTCAATATTACCCTGAATGAAACACTCATCAGAGTTTTCCTTGCGCAAAAATGTTCTGAGGGCAGAATGAACAATGACTGGATCAGAGGGATAACCAATAAGATTGTTGAAGAGGTGTGTCCAAGCAGCTAGAGGAGGCAGGACCAACCAATCAGATGTCTTGGTCCTACTTTCTCTAGTTACTTGGCCCCACCTCCTCTACAATCTGATTGGTTAATTCTCAAAATCAATAATTTTTTTGTTCCGCCCTCAGAACATTTTTGTTTGAGTAAAACTCCGACAAGCAAATGAAACACTATCCCAAAAGGAGCGAGTGCTTTGAGTGTTTGAACCTTCAAAAAGCACCCCGAATTTGAAAAGAATTAAATCAGCCACCTGCTACCTCATTGCTTGTAAAAAAACTATTTTACATCATTAATGAGAGCTTAGAAAAAAAGTTATTTTAATGCAACTGGACTTGTAATCAAAGGGCTCTGAAGTCAGGTCCTTGAAGGGAAAAATGTGCGTTACAGCTAAAAGCTTAAAGGATTCTTATTTTAAAAAGGACTCACGCGTAAGCTACCGTAGTCACTTTGGATAAAAAAAAAAAAATCTGCTAGCTAGCTCAGTGATATAAAGTAACATGTGAAAAGTGAAATACAGAATTGGAGAGAGATGCACTCTACAGAAGACACTTTTATATTTTCACTTATCTTGTCCTCCTGGTATATGCTAAATATCAGTGCCCTTTCAAGAGAAGGAAAAGCGACATGAGTGGACAGCAAGGTTGTGTGTTAATGCCTACATATGTTAAGCATATACCTAGCATATACCCAGCATATGCCCAGCATATACCCTTCAAACTTCACAGAAAAACCAATTGAACACCAAGAGTAGCGATCTGGGGTGGACCGCCGTATTGAAAACGTCTAGCCAGCAGGGCTGGTGAAGGTGGACAGTTTTAGTGCACGGGAAGGAGGAATCTCCCAACCCCTGCTTGTGGGGGGGGGGGGAGGGGAGGGGGTCTGGGATGTGGTGAGCACCATAGATACCTCTGCTTGGCTGGCCGGCTTGTCAACAGTGAGGGTCTACATGGAGTCTGCCATGGAGTCAGAGTCATCCAGAGAGAGGGGCAGGTATAGGTCCTGTCACACCAAAGGAAGGGCGAGCAGCATGAGTCAACGCCACCGTGAGTCTTACTGTATCAGCATCACTGGCACTGTTTTCCTGGGTGGCTATAATATTTGGGAAGGAACTAATCTGGGGGGGGGCACAGGGTTTGAATGAACCATGGCTATAATTATTATATATATCGGGCTCACAATGTCCTCTCGAATATATATCATGATTACAGCCTTGTTCCCCCCAATGTTGACTCCATGGCTACGGCCTTGGAATGAACGTCTGAAATTGCCCCTCTGATGATTTACCGCCCCCCCCCCCCACCTTCGAGCACCTGCCCATCGTATCCCTATCCAGCCACATAACTGGCCATTCAGTGCTGAGGAGTGTGCAGCCTGAGTTGTGTACCTTGTGCTTGCGGAGGTTGCCAGGGCTGGTGGGCGTGGAGATGGGGGACTGCTTGGAGATGGGAGTGGAGATCTGACTGCTGGAGCCGGTCCCGCTGGCTACGGAAACACAGGAGGGACAGGGGCGGACAATGAGCTGCGTTAAGCTACGGCCTGGCACCTCTGCGCCCTCCCAGAAGGCCGGCCAGCCCTGGCCCGGCCCCTCATTTGCAGGAGGGAGGCCTGTTTCTGTGTCTGAATGCCGCTTCCTCCTGGCTGGAAGATGAAGCAGCATTGCTGCATGCACGGGGACCGGTTGCTAGGATACCACCAGAGTCTGTTTACATCAGACGGTGGCGTGATGTGTGAAGGACAGGCTCTGGATAAGTGATGCCTCTGTGTATCTAAAAGAATAGTGTGCTAATTTAACCACACCGACAAGGTATAACTTAAACGAAGCATCTGTTTATAGATTTTATGAAATGGTTCTGATATTTAGCCTCTCTCCAAAACTGTATTAGAATGAAATTAATTCAACTGCAAAACAAATTCCTTTACATCTTTAAAAACATTATATAAAATAATCATATGAACGATATACGCAATTCTTATCATGTGAACCGGGGTGTTTCTGTACAACAGAACACCCTTTTTCCACGTACAGACACTGTCTTATAAGTTGGCTTAAATTATTAAAGAAATAAAAAAATAATGGTATTAAGAATATCACATACAAACCTGCAATAGTGCAATGTCTGGAGATCATTCAAGCATTCAGATATTTGATAAGCCGTCAAATATGCACAACTTTAAAACATATGGAAATTTATAACAAGAAACAAAACGTAAAGAAGAGTAAATAAGAGAACGCAATAATTGTAAAATATGATTCTTTATTGTGAAAAGAAATCAACAATAAAAGTAAATATAAATCAACAGAACCAGCAAAACAATAATAATGAGAAGAGTAAATTTGAAATCACCGTGGGGCAATTTAGGTCTGAAAGTTTTCGATTACAAACAGGATAAACTTGCATAGCAGTTTGATGGGAGATCTGAGAGCCCCGAACCCAGTGAGAGTGGGATTACAGCATGATGGTACTGACTGCCTGGTCTCACCCATTTCAAGGCAATAAAGTCACCAGACAGGGTCGTGTTAAACAGGCTGGGAATGGGGCTCACCCAACTGCGCCAGCTTTCAGAGCCTCAATTCTCTCATCTCTGGGATTTGAGACCTGAATGAAAAGGAGAGCTGTCACTAGTGGCTCCTCCGCAAGGTGCTTAAAGAAGGTACTTCACCGAAGTCGCTCTCTGGGAAGATTAATTTTGTAAATTGCATATTATCGTCTGGTAAACTGCCGTCCAGGTAAGCCACCTTGGATGAAAGCGTGCACCAAGAAGCCAATCAGTATATGTGTAGAAGGGGCACTGCCATGTCGAGATCCACTAAACTCCGGTGCATGGGGATTAATCTTAATCTTAAGTGAAGCACAAATCACAGAGAGTCCTAGTGTATTTTGCTCATTTACAGGAAACAGAGGAGACCTTTCACTCCACATCGATTTACCGCCTGCTCAGCCGCTGAGGTCAGAGGTGCACTGGGTTTGAATATTACTACCCCTTTGAAGGCAGACGGACATCGGCGGTAAGGCCTGCCTGTATTGGACACGGCTTTTCTGGTGCGAGCATCTACTCATTGAGAATGAGGATGTTACTGTGAAGAGGGCAAAATGCAGGGCTGAGTCTGTACTGTGGAGACAGATTTGCAGCATCTACTGGATACCGTAATGCTGAAGAAAGATCAGTGTGGCTTTGCCTACTCCAGATAAAGAGAGCGCTCTAAACGGTCTGCAGATGTTTGTATTCTTAGAGGGTCCATTCAGGTGAGTGAGAATCTTACGCATCTTGGGCCCAGTTTGAGAAGCAGCCCATCATTATGAAAAATGTGAGGAGTGTGCCTTCACTGAGTCCTGGTCCCTTGATCGTCTCAGGTAACAGCTGCTGAGGCTGATCCTCATGCCCTCGGAACACTATTGTCATTTGTGTCCTGTGTGTCGGAAACAATGTAGCAGGTGCAACTTAATCATCGAAGCGATCTGGGCAGAGACCTTATCAGATCCGCGGCGTGCGCAGGCGCTCAAAGCGGGTGACTGTTGGCGCATTCGTGATTTGGTGCTTAGCTCTCGCGCGTGGCTGCACGCGCACCCAAGTCTGGGAACGAAACAGGAGGTGGGACGAAGAGTGTCTCAAGATGTACCATAAAACATATGCTAAAGTACCCTATGCACAATAAATAAATTTCAGGAATTCACGTGTTCCTCTTGGATTTCCGACATATTGACAGTAGCCATGCCTCACCTTGCGTATATATCCTGTACCGGAAATCACGATTCACGCTTACGTACGCATGCACCCGTCCCTGAACGCTAACAGTACGCATGTAATGTCATACCAATCACATAAGCAGACCTACCTAAGTGTGTCAAGTAAATTAATGGAATTTATAATACAGATATGCCACTAGTAGTACAATTTTGTGCCTGCAGGGAGCGCTGGACGGCCCTCACCATTGAAAGGATGTTTCTGGAAATGGTTTGTTGGATTTACATATAAGCATATAACATGAATCCACACCCATAAAGCCCAGTCTACAGGGGCGCAGGGGGAGAAACAAGGTTAATACAGAATGCGTAAAAATGGCAGTAACATAAAACTACAAGAAAATCAGCTGGAAAGCGTGATATTGCTCAAAAAATGGACACGGCTGGGAAATGTTGCTCTGGCTCCAGGTCTGACAGGAAATCTGTATATTTATGGGGGTGAATGAACAGGAAGGGATCCGTTTTCTGGTGGCACATGGAGCATGAGTGAATCAGTTATCAAGTGTCTCACTGGATTCGGCGGGGGACTTGGTGCGGCGGGTCGGGCCTGGGCTCTTGGTCTTCTGTGCGCTGCTTTTAGGGATGGACTTCATGGGTCTGCACTCTGTAAAGGCAGACGCAGACACAGAGAAGCGCTTCTGTTAGCCCTTTGACAACACTTTGCTCTGTTATTAATACATGCCATTCATCGTTTATGAGTATTTCTTATATTAATGCATTAAATAGCTACAGGAAACTGTTAACCATTTAGCCCTGCTAAAGCCAGCCTTTCAATGACCTTATCAAATCTGCATCTACTGTATCCGGGGGGGGGGGGCCCTAGAGATTTTGAGCCCCATGGAAGCATATCAAATCGGCCCGCCAACCCATTATTTTCCAAATGTTTTGGAATCATCTTAACTTTCCCCCCTTCAAGGCATCCATGACTGTATGATTCTTGAACCATGTGGTCGTGTTACTTCGGAAATGCGTTTGTTTCTCTGTTATATATACAGGCAATAAAGTGTCCTGTCATGCAGAATCAAACAATCCTGCAAACACACACACACACACACACACACAGACACACACAAACACAAAAGCACACCAGCAGAAGCAGGCACACCGACACACAGACTTCACAGTCTGCTGAATGCAACCAACCTTGATTAAAACTCCCATGGGCTGATTTGGATTTGGCTCCAGGTGGAAAGTGTGCTGCAAGGAAGAATGCAGACTGTTACGGTGATCAAGATACAATTGACCCGGTGATTTTCCACTGAGAAGGCAAATATCTGGACGTCATCAAAGCAGGTGGTTCGAAGTTACTTTAATTAGCCCATGAACGTATTAAATGCTGTAGCGAATTTCAGTATTAATGGTACATTCTGAGGTTGTGCCTCATACACTGTATTTTCTGGGATTGTCTTGCAATTTGGCCAATTGTCCATATCCAGGATAAAAACTGAGCGCTTCCTGTATTTGTGTCAAGCCTGGCTTCGGCCAATCAGAAGAGTTCCTGTATAAACAGTACAGATGTTAGCTAACCACGTGCACATAATATGAGATTATGGGTAACATACTGTAGGATAACAATAAGTAAAACAGACTAAACATTATAGCAAAGCAAAGGCATTTTTTTAGTTATTGGTGCTGGCATCACGGGGTTGTTTAACGTGGAGAGCTAGTGTAAGGCATGTGCAAGATTTCTACAGAACTGAAGCATCCAGAACTGAAGCAACAACATCCAGAAATGTGCCCATTTAAATATTAGTCTTAGGTCTTGCGAAAGATACGCTGGAATGCAGCCCCCAAATCCCAGTACAATGAGCTGCATCTCTGTTACCCAAACGAGCGCTCAGCCTCTGCTTCTCATTCCTCCCAGACATGACAACGTGACCGTGGCAGCAGCTGCTTTATTTCATCAAGACTCACAATAAAACCACTCTCTCTGACAAACACAAACTAAAGAAACAGACCTTCACACTATAGTACAATAATCCGATACAGGAAAACACACTGACTGGGATGTAGATGAGGGGTGGATAGGCGTCTGGATCGTACCATTTTTGTTATCTGTGCCTGGCTGAATTTTTTTAAAAATTCACTAATGGCAGCTCTAGTTTGTACAAAATGGTTTCTGAATATCGTGTCTGCACAGATGCACATCGATTTAGGTCTACTTGACTGCAAACACAGTAATAATGAGTGCGTCATTACAATCACAGCACATCTCAAGATCAGGGTTTGTGTAATACTGTGTTATACTTTATGTTTTGTAATGCTGTGAAACATAAAAAAAAAGTATTTCATGCCATATGGCTTAATGTAATAGAATGCGGCACATGTTCAAGAAAAAAACACTGTGTCACCAGTATAGAAAATTGCAAACCACTTCTCTAATAGGGCCATGGAATCAAACCTGCTCTCTTTAGTCTTATTTCCCGGGGGCTGTTCCTCCAAGGAGGCTAATAGCTGTGTTTTTCCTCCCCTGCAAAAGGGTGTGTTTTCCCCAGCGGCCTAAGGCGTACTTGGGGGGGGGGGGGGGGGGTT
>JAABNX020000002.1:2366100-2376958 GCA_015163995.2 Mormyrus lacerda | reverse complement strand
ATACCTGTATAGTGTCTATTTAAAACTTGTCTTTATAATTCTTTTTATATGATTCTTAGATCTTGAAAACCTATCTACCATGGCATTGATGAGCCTAAAAAGAATGAACTCGTTTTGACAATCCTCTCTATTGGGTATTATTTATGTAAGCTCAGGTTGCCGTTGACATCAAAGGAGGCCAGAGCTTTCATCTTGTCATTGACTGTGTGCTAAATAATGGCATCCACTGTGGACGACCATATAAAGCAACCTGATGATTCATCGCTGTCCCAGGGGGCTAAACCTGTACCAGTGTCTGTTCACTGCACCTTGAGCACTTGGCAGGACTTGCATTGTCTTAGATATAGTTCAGATTCATTAAAAACCAGAGCAACTCCTCAAGAATACCCTCAAATTTGATACAATGAGACTATCATTGATACATTGTAATACGTTGTTTTTCTACTCATGAAGGTGATGATGAAATAATGATTTACTTGTGACTCTCTGCACCGCAACTCATCCCAGTTAAACCAATATTCCAAGTCTACAAGAGCATCTCTTTTTATTTCAGCGACAGATGGTAAGAATGCCTGTGAGAAAATGTGATATGCTGCCAGTTTTATAATATATAACCACTACACTTTCTTGCGTAATACAAAGCCAGGCCAGAAGGTACAACTGAAGTTAATGAAGTGGATTGCAACTAAAAACAAACCATTGCCTCAACACTCTTTAAAAATTGACAACAAAAGTGTAAATTATGTAACCTAAGAAAATCACACAGAATAAAACAAGTTATTTTTAAACCCATCACAGCGATTCTTCAGTCACTGCTGTGTCCATCATGGAAGGAACCAAAAGATGATTAATCAATAACAGGGAAGATCAAAACACTGCATGTCATAAAAGCTTTAAGCCATTTCTTTTCGATGACAGCTGAACAGAAGCCCTGAAACGTCTGAGCATATAATACTCTCCACCTTCAGACTGCATAGTTACACTTAGTGCCTCATTAATTCCTTATCGTTACTTGACCAGCGCTGAGTAAAGAATGATCGGTTATGGCAGTACCCAGAAGAGGATGAAGTGAGGAGAACTGGGTTCCAACCCAACAAAGCATATGAAGAACCACGAGGAACATGGTGTCTTACTATACAATCAGAAGAGGCAAACATCACGCTTGACTATGTCTTGGCAATATCTCAAGGTGTCCAAATAACGGTTCAGTGAAGTGAAGTGGAGAAATTTGTTTTGTGCAGTGTAGTTCGTTCCACCAGAGCAACGGCTCTTGGCCTCTTTCATCCAAGGACATAGATCATGATATTATTTGCCTTGTATGAATTCTACACTGATGACAAAAATTGCTAGTAATTATTATAAACATTTTCATTTGGTTACACTGTCAAAGAATGTCATTTCTCTTCATCATGACTCAAGCAACATTTCCCTCCACTGTCCATCACCACTCTTTTTAATAAGTTTATGATGTTGCTCTTAAAGCAGAAGCTGAGTGTTAATGAGCAAAAAAACGATCTACTGTAATCTAAAACCTACTTGACATACAGCTCTAGACAACCATTAAACGTGCGCTTAAAAACTGAAAAGATCCTCATTTTTACCATTAGCCTTCAACGAAATAAAACAAACATTGCAAATTACGATGTTTTTAATAATGTTGTAAACCAAAATGAGTCGAATTCCTCGACTCCAACTGATAACTGAATGATTTTAACTGTGAATTCTGGGATTCTGTGTAAAGTCACAACCAAAGCTTTTGCACTGTTATCACCCAGGAAGGAATACTATTGGTTTATATTAAGAATCTTAAATAAAGCCCTAATATTTATGCACAATTAAAGTCAATATTAATGGTATTGTGTCATCCTATATCTGGTTTTGAAAAAAATATTAATATGTCGTAAAAATTCAATACAGGATACCGCCCGGCCCAGTATGGTATTTTTTTTCTACTCTTTTCAAATAAATTGTGCGCCCCCCCTTTGTCTTCACTGACACCCCTACTGGGCTGTTACCCCCCCTCTCACCACTAAAGAATCCCCCACCAAGCTGCATTGTTGCTTGTCCAAATCCCTACAATTACATTGTACATAATCTGAATGTATGTTTTATGTCATTATTTGAGCAGGATACTGCTATTAGCAATGTTGCGAAGGTTTGCTACCTTAAATCACCATAGATATCCTGGTTTTCATTGTTACATACTAATATAATTACTTGAGTATTATTGCTGCCTGCCCTCCTATTTAAAATAATCATATTAAAGTGTACAATACTGAGACTTAGATAATGCTTCTTTAACATGTGTTCATAAAAGTACGCAATGTCTTCATATTGGGGTTGACTTTGTGGCTGGATAGGTACAGTATAAAAAAACCTATTTTAATAATAAATGTTTCAAAAGTAACAGATCAGGGTTAACAAAGCTCCAAATTCAGTTTTCATTAGTAGTGTATCAGTTGTACTCTGGAGAGTGCTACTTTCTATACAGTATACAGCCACTGACATATTGTTGGGAGACTAAAGATTTCAAGGATCAAAGGGTCTGTTGTTTTCAGTTTGATGTCATAGCGTTCTATTGTTCAAGCCATTATTCAGGTGGTTTTTCTCAGGTAGAACTGCAATAAAATGGAGAACTAGCAGGACTGAGACCCATGAGAAATGATATTGTCTATCGTGCATTAATGCATGCAGTGACCCGTGTCATTTCCTGTAATGCTAAAGCTTGCGAGTGAGTCATCTCATTTGAAGCTAAGTGCATCTGGGGTTTGAAATGAGTGATGTGGGTTACCTGCTTTCCATCCAGCGTGTAGATCTTCTTGACCACGCCGCTCTCCAGCTTGATGGCCTCGGTGATGTCGGTGAGCACCTGCTCGAAGGAGTGCGCCGTCTTCTTGTTCAGCAGCACCCTGACGGCCTTGCGCGGCTTGGAGCCGCTGCGCATCACCGTCACCAGCTTGGGCCGTACAAAATCCTTGCTCTCCTTCACCTCGTTGACCCCCTTGGCGCTGGCCAGCGATTGCAGGCCCCTCTGGGATGCAGAGGCCTTGACGTTCACCGACCAGTTGGGGTTGACGTTCTTTGTGTAGTCCACTTTCTTGTAGTAGTTCTCTGAGGCACAGACGTAGCTCTCTCCTGCGAAGGAGAACACAAAACACTGGTGGTGAATTGACCCAAACAGTGTTACATTTGAACCTCAGATAATACACACATGGCTCTTGTTATATAGAAAGCATGTCCCTTATGTATGATTAGGGATAGATAAAGCACATTCTCAAACACTGCATCCTGTGTAGGGGAATAGTGGTGCAGTGGCTAGCGCTGTAGTCGCACACGTCTGGGACCTGGGTTTGAGTCTTTGCTGGGGTTCTGTGTGTATGGACTTTGCATGTCCTCCCCATGTCATGATGGGGTTTCCCCTTGGTACTCCAGCCCCCCCAGTGTAAAAACATGCTGAGGTTAACTGGCGTTACCAAATGGTGTATGAGTGTGCCCTGCATTGGACTGGTCTTCTGTGCCTGTGGTCACTGGGATGGGCTCCAGACCCCCCCACAACCCTGAATAGGACGAGTGGGTACAGAAGATGGATGGATGGATGGATGGGCACCATGTGAATCCAAATACATGGAACAAAATTACAAATAACTGCCAAGTCTCTGCAAAACAAACTAAATAACCTATTTTTTGTGGCTAAGCAAGTACATGTATCTGACAAAACCTACACAGCTTGCAGTTTGCAACTTTTATAACTACCTTATTAAAATGTATAACAGGTTTGTTCCTAAGACCTTGAAGTTCTTCAAAGGTGCTTGAAGCCCAAATCAAAAGAGTATTTTCACTCCAAATAGGAATACCCGTTACCCATTAAAGGTAACTCATTAAAGGTAAACAGCACAGGGCCCTATGGCAAGGGTCCCAGGCAATGCACAATCAAATGTAAAATGACAAAAGCAAATCAGTATAGCATTAATTGAATGTCTCATTAAAACATATGATAAAAAAATAAGGTTGGGAAGTTTCATACTTGCTTTTTTAGGACAAAGTGCAGATACGCTCCATCTAATCCTAAATAGGCCAGGGAACATTTGTGTGCCCCCTGCAGCACCCTGGCACTGTAACAAAGATTTCGGGAGATGGAGGGACATGGAAGAGTCCATCATCCCCTTAAGCAGCTCACACTGACTCGCGAACCATCCACCTGCTTCCTCTCTCTTTAATGTCTGGGTCGCTTTCTGAAAAAGGACGACATGTTTTATTATCCGAGCAGAACATGACGCGCCGTTAACGACGTCTGCCGGATGGGCAAACTGTTGCGGGGATGGGCTGCCCAATTAAGGATGGCACAGGAGATGAGGCATATGGTACACGAGCCCAATAACAGAAGCCATGCAATTTTGCTGGATATTTTGCCATTACACATGTGATTAGGATGACAAGTAAAGTCAACTCCAGTAACTTACCGAACCACTGCACTTTGGAAACGAAACAAAAAGCCAAATACAGTAATTATTAAAGCCAATTAAAGCCGAAAGCATTAGACCAATACACTCTCAGAGATTTTCATCTCAAAGGAAGCATTTTTTAATGACTGGTAGCTACTGCTGCTACCATTTAGAAGTTTTAGGATCGTAGGATTTTCTTCCACAAACTGACTAAGTCTAACATAGCCTTTGCTATTTGGCATATTTTGAGCATGGTTGCATGAAGACACCTTGTCTTAGTATGTATGAAGCGCTTAAACTGGATTTTAAACTATGAAATGTATGTGACATACAGCATATAAACTATTACAACTACAGTTGGAGGAGCAACAACAACAGTCATATTCAGTCCATCCATCCATCCATCCATCCATCGATCCATCCACCCATCACATGGTCATATCCCAGGCAGCACATGACACATAATGCTAAGAATAAGAATATTGCACTATTTAAACTGTCTTTTGTACTTTAGTGTCTGTCCCGTCATGAATGTTGCACTGTGGGTTCAGAAGGAACACTCTGTTTCATTTCACTCTGTATTGTACAAGGCTGAGAGGACAATAAAGCTTCACTTGACTTTGCTTTATTGAATAATAATAATCATCATCACTATCGTTATCATCATTCTGAGTATTCCTGTAGTGTCTCATTGTTCAGAAAAACGTTCACGCAGAGCGACTGAGTACCCCAAGTCCGTTTCAGCCGTCTGGGTCAGTGTGCCGGAGCTTGGACATATTAATTCATAACAGCTGAAGCTGAACTAATTATAAAAATTAAAACAGAAAAGCTTATGTTTCGACATACACAAAAGTATGGTGCCTCTGGAACCCATTTTGCAGAGAATGTTTCTCTTTAATCTGAATGTAATTAAAACTGTCAACTTAATAAAAAAGCAATTGTAATGATAAAACTATCCATTATGAGTCATAATGGTGATAATATGAAATATTAAAAATCTAGTTCATTAAGACTAGGGTATAGGCAATGACACAGACTGTGTCATTGACTGTGTCAAGACTGCTCATTCATCTGTTTCCAACAATAGCAAAGCTTATAATCATTCAAATAATTTTGCATGATTTATTGCTTTTATCATATGAAAATGCGTTCAGAGAACAAAAGCCAGGCTGGCAGTCCATATTTTGAGCTTATGTTAAACAGACATCTACATGCCGATGAGGATATTCAGTACTTTGCGCAGTTTTCTGTGCCTAAATGTCTGCCACGTTATTTGGGAGGCTGACAGGAAACCCCATTCAAGACGTGGCAATGGACAGTTCAGAGTAGCCTGTGTAGCTGTGGATGAGATCAGTGTGTCACATGTGGATGGATCAATGACATAATGCATGTGCATCTAGCAATTAATCATATGCAGATGCATCAGATTCCGTTTTTGATAGTAAAAAATCCCCTTATTCTATTTAAAACTGCCAATTTTCACCAGAATTGTTTTTAGCAAGTTTTGTTCTATTTCCTGCATAAAGGTGCAGTCTGCTGAATGATGGAGATTGTTCACCAATGGAAGCTTCACCTAGATTCTACAGAGTGGCAAAGACGCACAACAATCAGTGCTACATCAATCTCAAGTCCTCCCTATAACACACTGAGCGAGGAAAGGCAGTCTTTAGCACCACACAATAAAGAGCTGTAAGCATTGATTTTATAGGTCCCGGAGAAAGCAAATGACTTGACATAGCCATGATTCATCAAATGTGGAATTTGACAAGGGCAACAAACAAGCAAGCGGGCTTTTCCTGCTTCAGTCCCGTGTGGTAGGAAGTGCCAATAGCATTAAGGGACCAGAAAAGCAATGGAAGACATCTGTATCTGTATGGGACATTAATTCTCCTCGACTTCTGCTCCTAACCCTGTATTAGTGTCCATCAACAGCATCAGGCCATGAAGAAGAGAACCAAGATCCAAAGCAAAGAGCACCGACTCAAGGCCCCAAATCAGCTCAAGAGCCAAGTGGCTAAATACGACAAAATCGCTTTATGAAAAGATTTGATATTTTGAATTAATGAAGTAGTTTTTACCATAAATTATTTTTAAATATTTAAATACCTCTATTAGCTGATCTACTGTAATGTTCAGATGCCATGTCATTAAATTTATAACAAAAAAATACTTACAATAGGACAATATGTGGTATTTTTTCACACTCCTGCTTTATAATCAAGATTTAATGAATGGATTGAGAAAAATACAATAGAAAAAGCAACTAAAACATTAAATGTTAAATTACGATGCATAGCTAGTCTGGGGATGGATTAGCATCACATGTGCACTGATAATTTTATGCTTTTGATATAGAGTTCAGTAAAATGTAAGTGGGAAAAATGATGCTGATTGTGGCTTTAAGGGCTCCTTCTCGGTGAAAACCATCAAACAAAATGAGACTGCAAATTAGATTCAAACACATGGAATATAAATGACTTCTACACCGTCTTTGAGTGTTCAGCAAAAAATGCAGCACAGGAGCCAGCTTGCTAATAACGGAATAGTAACATCTTCTACATTCAGAAGACTAAGAGATCAAAGCGAAATGAAGGGAACCCTTTGGTCTTTGAAATGTTCAGTTTCAGACCAATATGTCAGTGAATGTTGTAGTTTCCATCAACTGCATGACATACATAAATATTTTATTCTATTTTTCTGCAAAGTCTATCACATGGATGGTACTCCATTCATTCCGCAGCTCTTCTCCCAGATTTATATACTTGGTGGTCCGGTAAACTTGAAATTTAAACCATGAATGGGTAATGCTTTACAATAAGTGAACCTTCATAATGACTTAATAATGCATTCATAGAACATATATTGATCTGTCAGTCGTATATTAAAGCTGTTCAGGAATGTTACAATGTTATGGTATACTTACATGCTGCTTATGAATGTTCTATGAATGCATCATAAATGTGTTACAAAGGTGCACTGAATGTTCTATGAATGCTAAACATGTAATGATGAATAGCGAATCGGTTAAAAATCTATGTAAATGTATGACAATTTAAACTGGCTGATGTGGAAAATGCATCGCTACTTTAGGAGTAGGTACTTCACTTAACAGAAAAACTGGTGTAATATTACATTTGATTTCACAAAGTCAGTTCGACGTCAGTTATCACTGTGTATTTACGTTGATGTCGTACGTTTTGGTTTTGACTGAACACGAGATGGCGAGTGAATTTAAAATTGAGGACACACCCCCTAATCTTAAATGGCCAGTGTGGTAGCTTTTTAGCTTTCCGATAATCACAAACCAAAACGGCAAGAAAAGCACAGACAACACAAAACTGCGTGCAAACATTGTAAAAGACTGATAACATACACAAATACCACAAGGAACATGCATGTCCACCGCCACCACAGTGAGCTCAATTCATCGCCAGAGCGATGATTATTAAAAGGATAAACCACATTAAAAAGCTGCACATGCAAGCCTTAGTTTATTCATTATGCATTCATAGAACATTCAGTGCACCTTCATAATGCATTCATAGAACATTCATAAGCAGCATGCAAGTACACTTTTACATCCCTTAACAGCTTCAATATACATTAATAACAAACATTATATAATGTTTGTTATTGATGTATATTACAGCTCTTAAGGCACAGTGTAGAGATAAATAAAGGTATATATTTGAATAAATTTGTCTACAGCTCATTCTGTTACAAAATCGTATTGTGAATCAGAATCGCGAATCGTATCGCATCGAGAGTTGAGTGTATCGTTACATCACTAATGAATGCATTACAGGTATGAAGATTTGCTTTATGTAAAGCATTGTCCATTATTCTACGTATAAATGAAGAAGAATACCCCACAAGATTTGTTCCCATCGCTTATGACTTTATTTTCCCCCCACAGAATTTCATCTTGACGCAACATCCATCGTATATCATGGTCAAGGTCTCAGGGGTCACACAGTTGGCAATTCCGTGTCCCCAACTGAACTAAGCGTAAGTCCTTGGACTGCGAGTGAAAAACGGGCTACCCAGACGAAAAGGACAACGTGGGGGGAGAGCACACAGGCTCCACAAACACAGAGCTGAGGCAGGACTGATGCCCAGGCCCAGAGATGTGGGGCTACATTGCCACCCCCTGAGCCAGCGGGCCAGCCTCAAGCTGAGATGCTAAAAACAAAACGCTGGTTTAACTGGAACAAAACACTGCTGCAAAAAAGGGGCACATGCAAGATCTTATGTCAGCTTCCCCGCCCGACCCACAGCCTGTCTGTTGCTGCAGAATTGCATTACAGGACATGATAGAAAGAGGGGGTATAAAAACAGGTGTCTACGTTTAAATTTGGCATTTCTTGCACTTGAAAATTAGTTGTTTGTTCTGCAGAGTAGATGTGAAAGTTCCATTTCAGTGAAGACCATATTGTTAGCGGCACACCGATGGACATCTTGACCGATACCCGTAACTGATATATTTTTGCGTAATACTGCCAATACAGCTAACCTCTGAGACACTGGTCGATCTATGGGTCAGGTTTAATAACGAATTATACACATGTAGATCCTATATGAGTGGTGAATGAGTCAAATAAATCTCTCGTCCTCCACTATTGAAATTGGTTGATCATTCAATCCAATAATCTCTGTATTTTAGTGAGGATTTTTAAATCCAATGCCGCTATCTTTGATTTTCGATAAAGCTTTAATATCGGCCAGTAATATCGGTACCCTAACCGATATTTTGTGCATCTCAACCTATTGTTTGTTCCATCTTTATAAGGATAGTATATAATAAAAAAAAAATCATAAATTGAGAATATATTGAAGAATGTGTGTGAGCAAATCATTTTTTGAGGGGAAAAAAAATCACACGTGATTCATATTTTACCCAGAATCAAGGGGCCCTACACTTCCTTTTAGACAATACAAGGCAAAAAAAAAACTATGTAAAAAGTACATCAAAATTACATTAGGCAACTAATAAGTCAAAATGCTAAAGGTGTGCACAGTGCCTACAGGCACCCGACTGCAAAAGCAATTTCAAGTCACTGTCTGTTAAAAAATATATAAAATCATTGTATTTCTGATGAAAAACAATTCATTAAGCATGAAACATAGATCAAAGGCAACCCACAATAATCGTAACCAGTAAAGCATTCATTGATAACTTCAGTCATTTATAAAACCAAACTTTAAAAAAACACAGTAATGGCCGTGACTGGCTTGAACTCGGTGAACTCCGCGACGGCCTGACCCTCCGGAGAAATCCTGCCAGCTCTGGCCCAGGGCCGGCCAGGGACCTTTGGCTCAAAGCCCCTCACTTTAATCCCCCCTAAAATATGGCCGGAGAGAAGCCCATCTGCTAAAACAAAGCCGGGTGGCACAGCGACTCCGCGGGCAGCCATTACACCTCATGGCTGTGAGGCTGCGGGTTCGAATCGGTTCCGCTGTTAAAGGGTACTTGCCTTAGCGTTTCCATGACTTCACAGGGCAGCTGCTACATGCTAGCATGACGTGCCGTTCAAATGAACCGGTGATGCTCTTAGCCTGTTGTGTGAGCCCCCCCCCCCCCGATGGGGCAGAGTGGCGTCCAGAGCATAAACGGATTATTGCACTGGAACTGCACCCCTTGACAGTTCTGGTCACTAACCAACCTGCCAAGCTTTACAATGATAACCAGCTAAATTGGCAGACCTTTCTATTAGAAGACACATTGACCTGTCAGTCATAAATCATTGATCCTATATGGATTCTCCCCCTTAATGTACTTTTGAACCTGTAGTTAGTGGAAGCATGTGTTTCTTATTCAGGGCCAATCAGCACTGTGTAACATTTAATGGTTCTCAATGGGAATGTCATTTGGCACTACCTTCAAAGCACTCAATCACGTAAACAGGTCCCTTTTGGTCATGGGGCCAAAATGGAAGCCAATAATAGAACCTTAGTTTCAAGCTTACCCTAAGAGTTATATATACAGCAAAACATTCTTATATACCTGTATTATTTTAGATCTGTAGTGTTTTGTATCTTATTTGTAGTTGCATGCTCAGCTGAGGTCAATGTCAGCTCTGTGTTCGATTCAATACAGTTCAATTTGTTGCCCATAATAATTGCCCAGAGCACTTTATATATGTGTGTATAAACGAACTGTGCAACCAGAAAACAACAGGAGATAGATGAGAAGAATAAAAACTCCTCAGGTTAGATTAGCAGTAGATAGAGACCTCCATGAGGATCTGGCGGCCACCACCCAAACAATTTTCATCTTAGAATTCTCTGAGAAAGTTTTCGTGAAATGGAATCATAGGGAATATCTTGACCCCTAGGAGTCCGGGCTGTTGTGGGGGGGGGGGGGGGGGGGGGGGGGGGGGGGGGGGGGGGGGGGGGGGGGGGGGGGGGGGGGGGGG
>JAABNX020000002.1:2351449-2363765 GCA_015163995.2 Mormyrus lacerda | reverse complement strand
ATATACATATATATATATATATATATATATATACATATGTCAGATTTCTCTGTACACTGATGCCAACTCGGCTTCCAGTGCTCATGGACGATACAGAGAAGGATTGGGTGTTTCCTCCAGGGGAATATATGATTTCCTGAGATGAAGTGTGTTTGGCCCCTTGCCTACAGTTAGAGCTCCTGGTATCGATTGAGTCAATTTCATATAAACCGCAAAAAAAGTCTTATTCCCTGTTAAATATGTAGATCTGGAAAAGAGGCGGGAAAACTCGCAAGGCAGAAAAGACATTACGCTAAATACGTATTTTGTTATCTACTGTTATCAGTAGCAGAATCTGGTTATTTAGTGAACCAACCAAAGCAGAGGCTTGTGCAGACTTTGGAGATTTAGCAAACCAGATTCTGCTACTTCTTGCTACTCTATGTCTGAAATAGCAATGCAAGTAACCCAGTCGTCTGTAAATGGATTATAGCACATGGTATATATTTGTCAGTCTTTATTTAAATAAATAAACAAATTTGTATTACTGAACATGTTATGCAGTGCACTTTCAGTGTGGCAATTACTTAAAAACAGTCAAATTGCAGTTGGGTTTAGCATTGAACAAACAAGTCCATATTTCATTATGTCAGCAACTCAAGTAACTTACAGAGGTTCGTACAGAGTTAATTCGACAGCATTATAGCCAGAAAATAGATTAATGTTTAAGGAACTGGACTTTCAGTCATGCTGTTGCAAGGGGATTGCAAATCTCAAGAAAAGGCACTTAGCCCAGAAAGCTTCAGTATATATCCAGCTGTATAAATGGAAAATGGTTGCATATATAGAATAATAATATCTGTGTTACTCCAGTTGTATTCCAGCCTTGTCGAAATGTGAGGGATACATTTTTTTTTTGGTGTCTCTAAAGAAAAGATGGCGCACCCACAACCAGAGTATTTTCTTGGCATTTTAGCCCTATTTATCTACAAATCCTTTAATCACCAAAAGTTATAATAACAGGAACAGCAATGAAAGTGTATTTCAAATTTTTCTTTGAGAATACTGGATATCTACTTTTCCCTGTCTTCAGTCACAAAGAGTGAATAGGGGGTCCCCCTCCCCAAGGCAGAATAAGCAGAGTCTAGCACTGTATGCTGTGGAAAGGAGTAGCCAAGCCAGACTCTCTCCACAAACATCTGCTCCTTTCAAACACAAACAAGTCTTTTTCTAACTTGCCCAATGTGTCTGAGTTTCTGGCATACATGCGCGGACATTCTCCGGACAGTCTTTGGACTGTACTCTGGACATCAGAACAATCTGCGGATCAGGATAAAAAGACAAAATGCGCCCCCTCCCCACCGCCCCACAACTACTGACTGTTTTCTTTTCCAGTCCTGTGCCTTTAAGGCTCATGATTTACGAGTCGTGGTAGGAAGCTAAAGAACTGATATCAGTTACAGACACAAACTGAAGGGCTGACATGGGTCCATGCCAGAACCTGACCGAAGAGGTCCTGGCAGAGCTGCAGAACCAGAACCTAAACTGAAATAGTTTAAACCATTTGGAATGTGATGCCTGTGTAAGTCCTTTCCTTGTGCAGAGGGTGCGTTTCCACACTAAGGGCCGAATTGCTAAAATTCCAAATAATATGCAAGCCATCCTATCATCGTGTCTGGATTGTGAAAACAGCTGTAAATGTGTAGCATTCTACTTTCAAGCTCTCAGAAGAATAAAAAAAATCACATCACCAAGTAGCCCAAGAGTGCCCGAGTATCTCAAGTTAATATACTGTTTCTAAATCTGATTTAGCTCTATGGAGTGAATTTTCTGTTTTAAATATCCTGCCTCTGGGATCTTTGTCAGGTCATGATTGGATGTGCGCATAAGCAAACTGGGCCATTGATTACCGTTATATTGCTATTCTGATATACAAATGCGGTCCCCAAGCAGTATCCCACAATTCCTCAGCCAAGTCACATGACTCCAAAAAACTACAATGTCCTATAATGCTGTGATTTTGATCCTTGGTACTAGAGATGTAACGTGAATGCTTAGTTTTGTTTCCTGCTAAGTTTTTGGTGTTTCCAATCAAGATATCAAATGGAGGATTCAAGCCAATCAAAACAGTTCAACCAGCTATTTTTCAGGGATAAACTTGTTTTGTTAGAGGTTCAAAAGGATAAGTTTTGGGGAAAAGAAACATGTTTAGATAAACATGTATTCAGTTTTACTTTATAAGAAAAAGTACATGGAGCTGAAGATTTACTTAAAAATAAGTAGAATGACAGTATTCAGCCATTCAGCAGCTTAAGTGAAGGATACTTAATTAAGAGCTGAAACGAAAACCAGCAGGAACATTCTGATTCCAGAATCAAAGCTGCAAGCCACTGCGCTAGGGACCACATTTGCCTATTAATTAATTTGTGTGTGCACTGAGATTTACAATTCTACAATGTCATATCCCAAAGATAAGCATGATTATGGATTAAGACTGGTGGATTATTGTGATCAATGGAATTATCTGACTTTATCTGGCTGAATTGTGCCTTCCTATATAAAAATAGTTCTCACAGGTTCATCTGGTTATTTATGTTCATTTCATTACGTTTTATCTTTTTCTGAGTTTATTCCATTCTTCTCCTCCCAAAAGAACAAAGGCACAGATAACTGTCATAATTAAAAGAAAATAAAACCATGCAGTTAGGTAAAGCTGGTTCTTTCATTGAACAACCCAGAAACATTACTGCCAGTGCATTACCTATCTTTCTTGGGTCTGATACCAAGAAAAGTATCCTTTGATTCTGTGCAGAAGTGCAGTGAAGTAGGAACTGAAAAGCCAGAGCGAGAAAACTGGATACAGCTCACATCAGTGCTTCGCTAATCGCTGACACAAAATCAAGTTTCAGATAAACGGTTTCCGGACACAGCCAGACCACGCCGCTCAGCCTTTTCTCCGCACACACAGCTACGCCTTATTTTTGCGATGATATTTTAGCTACATATCGCCAGGCTCCAGCGCAGCCCCTCAGCTTGAGACGCTCTGGCAGCCGTCTCCGACATTCAGTGCCGTCCAAGGTAGCCTGGGGGAACATCCAGGACTGCAGCCTTGGACTTAGGGCGGCTTTTTCACTCACAATGAGCGGCGTGCTGTGAACGCCCACCTCACAGGCGTAGCTGGTGGAAATCAGACCTTCGGCAACTCAGCTACAGCATCTAGCTAAAGGAGCCGGATTTTTCTCAAGACAAAAAGAGCTCAGCAAGCCATCAATGATGCCATCACAGCCGGTCATTTACAGCATATCCTACATATTCGAACGCTCTTCTGACTGTCAGATGAATCACGTATCGCCATTTACATTCACACGCCCCTAGTTTTGCGAGATTTCAGGGTCTTGTGGGAGGTGGTCTTGCTGACACTGCACCTAGTGATGGAGCTTTCCCTCATTTTGGGGGGGGGGAGGTTATTGCAGGGAGTGAGACAGAAAGAGTTGAGATTCTCAAGCCCATCTGCTCCTCTGGGTAGAGGTAATTCACGCTGACCCAGCCCCTGGATGGGGGGGTTGACATCCCATTGTTTCAGGCAGATAGCCCTGCTGCTCCCTACCAAACAAGACCACCTTCGAGATATGACAGCCGGCAGAGGAACCAAAGGACAGATTTCCCTGACACGCAAGATCCCTCCCGTCACACACGCAGAACAGTTGTACCTTGTTCTTTTGTGTCACAGGGACACTTTGACTGGGCTACAGCATTTCAAGGTTGGACCTGTGACAAGCACAGCTTCCATTATCTGGACTGAAGAAACTCACTGCTCCTGTTCCACAGAAACACTCCAAGTGTCTCACACTGAATTGACTCTTTTAAAATGGCTTGTGGCTGCAGACTGATCTACGTGTAAACCTTGTCAAGCCCCAACGGTGATGCATTTCAGTCAATAAAGTTAATTTCTTCTTATTGTAAAAATGCCAATGACCGTAGCTTCGAAGACCAATTTTCAAATATAGATAACATTAACGCGGCATTTAAAATTTCAGTGAATTGTATGGATAGGAAGCCGCTTATTTCCAACCACCTGCTCCATTAGATAGTTCATTCCTCCATAGGAGTCTATTCTTCCCGCAATGAATGACCTTACACAAGGACATAAAATAATTCAATGGCATTTCTAAGACCGCTTAAAATCGGTGATGTTTTGCAGTCATTTTACGCCCGAATTGCCTTTCGGCTGGATGTAATGTGTCTAGCGTACTCACCGGAGCGCCTGATCCGGGAGGGTGTGGATGCTGCAGAAGAGCCAGACGATCTCAGTGTCTTTGTCTGTCTTCAGCCTGGGAGCCTCTGCATGCGTGGTCGGCGCGGCCGCTGGGTCCCAACGCCGGCGGCTTGGAAACCGCCCTCCTCAACGGCGGTTCGTGCTGCAGCGTCGGCGGAGAATAATGGGCGAATAACGAATGACGTAACAATAATAAAAATAAATAATTAAATCAGTACTTCAATAAATAACCCATTATGCCCATTGAGTTTGTCCAGAATAAGCGGTGCATGGAACAACCCATTACAGAACTCTGCAGAGTCCTTATTTCTTTATCCATTCGTTAATAATTATTTTACAATGATATTCGATTTTAAACACCTCATATACCACAGAAACATGTCTGGAAAGAGTTTGTTCTGATTAGTGTCTTGTGATAATGTTTAACCTGGAACTGTTAAAAAAATCCATATTTCCATAGGAGCACGGGTGACGTAATTCTATTAGTTCCAGAGAACCCCCAATTTAAATCTAAAATAAATAAGCTTAGAAACAAGTATAAACTAGTTGATTGGGTACTATACTATATAAAATATACTCGTACACATGCACTTCCATTCTATCGACTGATTATTTTGTCAGAATATTTCCCTTTGTAGAAAGACGATTAAGTAAAGTACTGGTAAGAGAAAATTAACTTAACAAAATATTAAATAGGCCTAAATGCGAAATAGATCACCATTTTCATATGATACTGCCTGCACCGGCACATCAAGAATCATATTATTTTTTTTACTTTATAGCAGTGAAGTGGATTTTCAATAATACTAATAATAACAATTAATATTATTTTTACTACTATTGAAAATCACCTTAAAATGAGTCAAATAATGTACATATGGTAGTATTATTTATAGATTGTACATGTGATTAGAGAACCGTTGTTGTAAGGTAAGAGCAATATTTGTAAATTTCCAGTGACTGGAAATCTGAGGTCTGGCCAAAAACCTGCTGATCTTTTAAGGCAAAGCAACTGGTTCCTCTCCAAGAACTTCAATAAGGTCCCTTTTCACATCCACCTCTTTTTAATCATGTGGTATTTTAACACAAAGCCAATAAGTTTACATAGTGACCAGCTTATTATAATAGTGTTGTTTAGAACATATGGTGACTTGTCTGGGTGCCAGTATGTGGCAAGTATTATAGACCTCAAAACTTGTTATGCAACAGTGCACCTGAACCCTAATTTGGAATGTGTATTAATGGCCAGCTATGTATGTTTGCAGGGGGGGGGTCATTGAGCTGAGCCACTGTGCTCTGGGTTCAAACCCCCATGGTTTGAACCCAGCCTTAGCAAAGCGGTCACGGGTCCTTCAGCGCCCTCAGCTCTATGGGCGCCTTGACAGCGAGCTGCTCTTTGCTTTGGTTCCCCATTATCTCTCTGTCTCATGGAGAACAAGATGGGATCAGTATGAAGAGTTTCCTCATTTCCATTCTAATGGGAAGAAAATGCTACTTAATTGCATATATGTGCTACCAAGTGATTGGTCAAATTGCCATAAGGAATACAGTGCAAATGCCTGACAATGAACAAAGCAACACATATAACAATAGATGGGTAAATGTGACACTGGGAAAGATTGGAAGCACCTATTGATGGCATAATAATTAACTGAATGTCAATGTGCATATATAGTATGCAAGTGTTTCTATTTTCACGTTTTATGTTTTTCTTTTAATGCAATCAAGTCAGCTTTGTTGCCTCTTGGCAGATTCAGTGCTTATGACAATATACAGTATATATAAATGTAGGCTTATAGATAAAGGTATAGATATAGGTACATAGAGAAGAAACTCCCCCCTGCGCCCACTGCTCAGTCCAGGGATGCTGTTTATGTCTGTGGCGAGTAAATGCTGTAGGACATAACTGACGGCCTCCTTTAGAAAGAGCCAGTCTGACTGTCTAATCTGCCTGGAATTTATAATCAGAGACAGCTCCTCTCTGACCCCTTCCCAGAATGCCACGGGACCCGGGTGTCTGATCGTTGTCACTCTATACACACTTATCTAGCAGCTCTCTGCTCTCTGCACCTAGTCTATTCAGAATTGGTTTTATGTTCCTTTCTTTCACTTTGACTGCTGTAGGCAAAGTTATGCTAGAATTAATTTGACAACACAGTTCTATAATTAATCTGATTAAAATCATGAAAAAATAACTTTATTCTTTGTATGATGTGCTAGACAGGTCTGAAAAACAGACATTGAGGTATTAATATCTCTTGAAAAAGAGCATTGCTTCTATATTAGATCAATTTGTTAAATTGTGTTTAATTATCATTGTATCAGATCAAATAAGACAGCTAATGCTTCCTGGTGCAGCAGCAGCGATGCTGCAAATCATTTTAAAAGTTCTTCACTTCTGGATCAAGATCTGATCGACAGTAAATGATGAGGTTTCACTTTAATTATTGACTTCAGAAATACATCCTAGAAATGTATATTTTGAGGAATTCACTACGGATCCCATGACTTTAGTGGGCAAGCTTTGATTTGACCATTAATTGGACCTTTTTTTAATATAAAAAAGCAGTTTATGCGTTTAATATTACAGCTAACTTTGCTAAATGATGTCATCGCAGCGTCCCTCTTGGGACTGGGGAAAGTCCCCATTCTTTATCCCTGCGCTATGTGCTCCTTAGAATTAGGTCAGGAAATTGATCTGACCTGTGTCATTCTGTAGGAACACACCGGGAGGTCAGTTCATTACCTAACAACCTTTTTTATTAACCCAAATCTGTAACCTCATTTCAATTCACAGGTGACAAAAAACTGCATGCATTAAAAATGTGATTACATGTCCTTTCCTACATTTATCCGGCAGCATTCTGACTTGTTCTTCCCTATAGACCATTCATAAACTCACACAACCTTCATTCATTTATGTAAATGATTTCTTATCCATCTGGGTCAAAGTATGATTAAAATTGACAGCTTGCCTTCCCAGAATGCCACAAGGCCCGGGTGTCTGATAGCAGTCATCCCATCCACATTCATCTACAGCAGTTCCCTGCGCTCTGGCTCCCAGCCTACTCAGAATTATTCACATTTCCAGTTTCCCGTTTCTACCATGAGCCAGAAGAGAGTGTTCTTGCCTGTTACAATCTAGCTGTGACATGATTTCTGGGTAAGTGCTGGCCATTTCTGGGCGGCTGATCTGCAGTGTTCCTGTCTCTAATTTCTCTTCCTCTTCAAATACTAATTCATTCTGACTTCTGTCTTCTCACAGGATCCATCAGCCAACCGGGTCCCGGGTCACAGGAAGCTCAAGGTCAGGAACGCCGACCGGGGAAGCAGGAGCAGGTGAAGCGGGGCACGAGGGATTTATTATAGGAACACGCGCGGCAAATCACAAGACAGACGTAAGACTTCAATGACCGGACTGGGGAAAACAAACCCAATACAGACTTAAATATATTGAACTACTGTAATGACAACAACAAGAAACAGCTGATCACACGGGGATTCCACACGAGGTTAACAAGGGGGCATGGCACACGAAAGGAGCAGACGATCGGGGCGGGACACTCAAAGGGGTGACAAGTAATGACAATTATAGTCACTACAGTCTAAACATGATCTATAGTGCATTTTGAACATATAATCAGTCTCCCGATTCAGGGAGATCTGGCCTTATTACAAGGTGGTGTGACGTGTTTTCACCCTTTCCATGCTTTGGAAGCCATCCACATAATCTTATAATAGCACACAAATTTTGATGCCTAATGATGTTACTGCATCTGCCAATAGCATTGATGAGATTTGACAAATTTAATTTACAACAATTCACACTTCAGAAACTGGCCCTTGTGCGGAACACAATTTTGTATCTACATTCTATTTAGCTGCATACTCATTAAAACAGTTTTCATTCATCCTATGCAACTGATATTCTGGAAAAATATGAGCTTATGTGCCTTGCAATGGACCCGCATCCTGTCCAGGGTGCCACCCCTCGCCCCCCCCGGCAACCAAGGCCAGGATAAACAGTTAGTTTGGTAGATGGATTTTTCAGGACGATAGATATATAATGAGATATAAAAGAAGAATCTTTTGTTTGTGGCATCAACAGTCAACTCAACTGGGTGTCTGACATTAAATTGTTTGTTAATATGTTACATTGAATTGTTTGCACTGTCAAAAACTTGGACATGGGGTAATAGAGGATTTTCTTCCCATATCTGAAAGAAACGAGGACACAGTTGAATGAATTAAGTAGCTACAGTTATTTTAGTGGCACAATGGTGGCTTTGAATGTTTATTGTTCCAGACATTTACATTATAGCGAATTGCACTTATTCAAAACTTCAGCTTTTCTCTTACAAAGGATTCCAACCGTCAAATTTGCATGTCTGGCTCCTCATGTTGTGAGCAATGAGCTTTTTTGCATGTGATGGGGTCTCTTTTTAAATGAGCATCCATCAGCCTCTGGTCTTGCCATGGACTAATTAGCACATGTACAGCTCTCTAATTTTGCTTGATGTAGAGAATTTGAACCATATCCCATCCACCCCTGGCAATGAGCCCCAAAATTCCCCTATTGCAGATCAACCTTGCCTAAGTACGATACCCATCCAAGCATTTTCATGAAGGATTATCAAGTCCATGGACATGTAGATCCTGAAGCTAATCCCAGAGAGGTACAGGCCCAAGGCAAGGCATGGTCCTGGACGGTATGCCAACCCATCAAAGGGCTCACACAACAGGCAATATTAAAGACGCCTGACTGATTGTCTTTGGACTGTAGCAGGAAAAACAGGAAGGGCATGCAAACATCACAAAAACATGACAGAAGCAGGATTTGAAACACTAGAAGTGTCTGCACTACCCATAGAGCTGCCCTGAAACGCAACATTAACTCTAAGGACTGTTATCATTATTAAAATTACACATGAATGAGCTAGACAGCATTGGTATGAATGGCCTGAGATATACTGTACTGTCCTTCCTTTTTGACAGTAGACATGAACTTTTTTCAGAAAGTCATAATTAATAACCGTCCACCCTCTCCTCAAATTACCCCGGAAGCATTCCAGTCCTTGAGCTGAAGTTTGGCCATTATAGAGACTGACACTTAGTAATTCCTACCACTCATGGCAGGCTTATGAAAAGACACGAGTCTTGAAGGAGCTTCTCTGAGCTCTACATCCCCTGCCCGACTTTCACATTGTGCTGGCACATGCAAACCCACGATCACGCTCAAAATGTGCACAGCAGAGGTTACAGGGAGAAGCAAGAGGGGAAAATGGCAGCGTGGATGTTTCTAAGCCACTGTTCCATTCTTATGGCACGTCAGATGAGATTAGTGCGGTACACCAACGGATTTTTCATCTGGAACAATCCCTGATGACTCTCTTGGATGAGAACGATAAAGAAACTAGGAGAGAGAGGTAGATGAAATATAGAACTACACTGGCTGGAGAACATGAACAGAAAGGGTTCATTGAACAAATCATGTGACTGTGAAACTTTGTAGCCACTGAGCAAAAAAACAATAAGCTATGCTAAACTGAATTAGCAAATGGGTCAGTTCAACAACGAGCATTAGGTGGTAATGCAATTCTAATTTGGCACATTGCAAGACCAGAGAAAAGGGGCAAAACCATCGAAAGCCACACAGACATGATTTATGATTTGATTTGCACTTTAGCGTGTTCATTTTACAGTTGTTGGGACCAAAGATTGTAAGCTAATTGCTCACATTTGAGCGCTAGTAATCCCTGCGTTCTTTGTAATTTTTGTCCATCTAAAATGTACAGTAATAGTTTAACCACACATTTATAATATCGAGCTACTTGATGAACAGTTGTCACATAATTGTTGTATTGATCACTCTAATTGAAGCTTATTCTAACAATAAGAGTACACGTGGCCAGAGGCTTAATTTCTTAGCCATTTCCTGCGGAGTACCAACAAATTTGCATAAGATCAAAGGCAGAAAGGCCTCCCATCTGGTACAATCAGCTGCATTGCCCTTCCGAAGGGGAGGATGAGTTTAACCACTCAGATGGCTGAATCCCACCCAGCAACCCCCAGCAACAGAGAAAAGATTGGCATCATCCCACCTAAAAAGGGAGGGGAAAATCAGCAAGGTGCCCTCATATGGGAGCCGAATCAGCTTAACTCACGCCTGCCACTTGAAAAGTGCTCATTTTAACAGCCGCTTAATTCTTCCAGTAGGTGACTCGCGATTTCCTTCAACAAATAATTCATTAAATATAATCAAGCACATAATTAAAGCTGCTGCATTGCAGAAAAAAACCTATCTCATATTTCCAGAACACACTATTAACAAATCTGAGCAAATTCTTTGATCAACAAATAGATATGCAAACAGACACTCACTGTATGAAAACGATTTTATTAATATTATTGTTGGAGTATTTTTAGTATTTTCCAAGTATTCAACACTATTTCAATTTCAAAACTTTTGACATATTGAACCTATGTAAAAAGTCTTGGCATGCTGAAGCGTTAAGGGTTCCCTTCACTGGAACTAAGGCAATTGGCCTGACCCCTGAAAAACACCCCCATACCATTATCCCTCCTCCAGCAAACTGTACAGTTGGCACAGTGCAGTCAGGCAGGTAACGTTCTGGCATCTGCCAAACCCAGATTTGTCCATCAGACTGCCTGACCGAGAATTGCGATTTGTCTCTCCACAGAACATATTTCCACTGCTCCAGAGTCCAGCTTTACTGTACTCCATTGCATCCGACGCTTGGAATTGTACTTGCCAATGTGGGGCTTGCATGCAGCTGCTTGGCCAATGGAGTCCATTCCGTGAGGCTCCCAGCACACAATGTCTCTGCTGGAGTTACGTGGCACAGCTGATTTACTGAGCTTTGCTCAGGAACAACAGCACTGGTATGGTATACAGCACTGGTATACAGTATACCAGCTATCACAAAACCTACCATCCACATCGTTAAAGGCTTTGCTTCACCAAAAGTTTTTTGTTGTAAGACCATGTAAGAATATTAATTATGCGCTATATTACAAAGAAACAGAGGATTGTTTGTTAATTCAATTCAGGCCTCCCTTCAAAAGCTTTCAAAGTTTACATTTATTTTTTTCCAATAATATGCAGTGTCCATAATGGAAATAAACATAGTTTGATGCCCTGTGTTGTATGTATATGGACAGATACCTGGCCCACATAATTAACTCAGTCATCCTTTATTCTCTCCTCGTTGTCCTGTTCTATTCATAAAATGTAAACATGTGATGTGGACTTAGCTGTGATCTTTTGTAATGCTATAGTCATTTAAGTTCATTTAAGGGTGGCACATCCAGCCACATCAATGAGCTCCACTGGAAAAAAACTCTGAAGTGACCTGCAGAAAGGTAAATAAAGAGCAAAGACAAAGGTGACACGTGGTCCGTAGCGGGACTGTCCACACTGAGACAGGCGGCCATTTTGTCTACTCTCAGTGGGACCATTGAAAAGTAAAAGATAAGAGCTGGTGTCATCATCATCATCATCATCATCATTATTGGGGTGACTTTCATTTTGAAACAATTCATAACAATATAAACAGGATCAATCTCGATTTTAAAATGCAGCTGCAGATGCAGCTTTTAAACCATATTCACGTTAATTTTAAAAATAAGAATTTGGCATTAAAAAAAAAAACAAATATGTCATTTAGTGAACCAGAAGAACGCCAGTCACACACATAGCAGTCACTCACATAGCAGTCACTCACACACCGGTCACTCACACACCAGTCACACACACAGCAGTCACTCACATAGCAGTCACTCACATAGCAGTCACTCACACACCGGTCACTCACACGCCAGTCACTCACATAGCAGTCACTCACATAGCAGTCACTCACACAGCAGTCACTCACATAGCAGTCACTCACACACCGGTCACTCACACGCCAGTCACACACACAGCAGTCACTCACATAGCAGTCACTCACAAACTGGTCACTCACACACTGGTCACTCACACACTGGTCACTCACACAACAGTCACTCACATAGCAGTCACTCACACAGCACTCACTCACA
>JAABNX020000002.1:2327746-2342304 GCA_015163995.2 Mormyrus lacerda | reverse complement strand
GCCGTGGGTGGGCAGCAATCCTGTTTAACCCCCCCCCCCCCCCCCCGAGAAACATGGCTGACATAGACACAAGGCACATTAAATAGAAAACACTGACTTTCCCTTCGCTTTTCACAAAGCCTGTGACTCTCGAAGACACAACTCCATCACGTTCGCGATCTTTCAAGGAGGTAGTAACTTAAACTCATCGCCGTCTCGTTGCTTGAAACATTTGCGTGTGTTTTTGTTCACACCTGCAAACTTTGTGAAGCTTTTGCCGTGTTCGTTGCCTGTCCACCAGTGCACTGTGTTTTCTTTGACTGCCACATAGGGTCTGAGCGTGGACACGGTTCTCCTGCAGCCCGGGAAATGGGGTCAGCAAACCGTAGGGGTATTACATAGTGAGTATACCACAGCAAGCTGATGAAGCGAGGCGTAAAGTAACAATCTGCCCTTTTAAGAATATAAAAAATGTAAGACGAGTGAGTGGAGGCCATTCTTTGAAAAGTGAATCCAGCAGAGGACTGTGCTTTAGCTGCACAGTTACAGACTAACCTCTGCTGTTAGTGTAAACAACTGTGTACTTTGCTCCATTGGAAGACGACCCTGCTTAGTTTTCATTCACAGCCCCAGCGAGCTCTTTTACTTTTTAAGAATCTGTGTATTTGGATTCCTCCCCCCCACCAAACCCCGACAGTCATCTTTTCTGAGGAATAGAAAATTTGCACTTCCAACATGCCCTAATACAGCGATCCATTCCTGCAGTCCCTCGCTGAACTCACTCTAAAGAAGCAGAGTAATGGACTACCCTGTGACTGATGGCAGTTTGGGATGTTGGGCGGGGGCGGGGGGTAGGGGGCAGTGAGCAAAGACAGGTGGTATGAACTGGGGTTCTCTTGTTCTTGAGTGGTGGATTTCAGGTTGCCGGGGTGAATGGGGAGGGCGGACAGGAATGTGTCGGGGTTTGCAGTCGTCTGTTTTGGGGGTAGCGGTGGGGGCTGCGGGCTTTTGAGAAGAGGCAGAAGGGTCATTCGGGATTTTAAGGGGACATATGGGGAAGGACAATGACATTCTGCGATGCACAAAGGGGCCCAGCCTTTAAAAAGAGAGAGAGCGACAAATAGAGCGGCGGGGAGGCATGGAGACTGCAAACCGCTCGAGTTCAAGCCCTGGTGTTTTAGCCTCAGTGTAATAATTCATGCGCGACTGCTTTTTTTCTGGGATACACTTAGGTGGGGCATGGAGCGGATGTGCATCCAGCTGACGGTGTGGGACAGTGTCCTTTGTAGGTGCCCGCTAGCATCCTATTGGATGTTCCTGCACAGAGCCTGACCGCTCCTGTGTCTGCAGATTGGCAGGTGGCCACGGCGGTGCTGCTGCTGGCCGGGGCTGCGGTCACGTTGGTCGCCTTCCTCATCGCCCTCATCTCGCTGTGCAAGGGGACGCAGTGGAATCACTATCGCACCGTCGCCATCTTTCTCTTCACTGCAGGCAAGTCGACCTCTTCGAACCCCCCACGTCTCCTCGCCCCCCCCCTTACTATCTTCACCTAGAGGCCTTGACTCATTCGGTTGTCAGCAGCTGCTCCCTGCCAGCCTCACGCCCCCCTCACATTGTTCGTAGCACAATGCCTGCTTTCCTGTGACATCAGGAAGTCAACTTCCTTTTCGGTGGTTGAGTTTATTTCTCCGTCCGGCGCACATCCTGTTCGGCTGACTACTGGATGCTCCGCTGATGGACACTCTCTTCCCTCCCGGGCCTCATTAGCCACCGAATAAGACCCCTCATCCTTCGTATATGTGACAGTCCAGTGACAGACAGGCCGGGATCCCACGGGGCAGAATGATTACGGCTCGCAGACCCCGGCGACTCTTCTGCCGTGTAAATTTAGCAGAGGCCTTCACCCTGAAGCGCTGTAATCGGCACGCTTGGGATCCCCACGGTCTTCGAGGCGCTGTTAATAAGAAAGAACAGGGTTGTCGTTCCCGTGAAATGTCGGGGGTGGGCTTCAAAAAGGTGAGGGATCAGGCGTGAATTTTTTTTGGGAACGGTAAAATTTATAAGGATACTGAGGACCCTGGTACTCTGCCCATCTTCTGTGGTCAGACGTTTGTGTGGTCCTCACTCTGTTCCTTTCAACCAGGGATTTCCATCCTGGAAGCCTGAGGAGTAAATACTGACAAGTCGGGCCAGAAGTGACTGGGTGATCTGGGTCGTAGTGTAAATGGAAAAGCATGCGAATTTGGTCGGGTTCAGCCAAGCCCTCCCTTCGTTAGCGACCCATCCCACATTCATCTGAAAAGACTGAAGGACAGTGTGTTCAGGATCTGGCCTCTTCGCATGTAACGTACAAATGCCTATGGCTGTTGTTTGGTGTCTCCCAGTGATCGTTTATTTTCATTTCCTGCCAGCCCACCATGTGACGCGTAACCAGTAACTCCACTTTATTTTCCATATAAGTAGAACAGACCCCCCCCCCCCGCGCGGTTTCCAAAGTGGGAGATGCATTTTTTCCAAAAGCCCGAGTCTATAAAGGGCTCCACTGTGAGAAGGGAACATATTTAAACAGCTATTTTTTATTTGTTGGGTAATGGCCTTAAATCCATCCTCTAAGTGTAATGCTGCCCCCCCCAATCCGCAGAATGGCTTCTGGCAGGCCACAGCTTCTGCCTGCCGGACCCCCCCCTTCCTGGCTTGCCGGGCGCCTAGGACTCACATCATTCCCCCCAAAAACTCAGCTGGCTGAGTCCAAGCCAAAGGGGGCCCTTGGGGAGGGACGTGTGGTCTTTCCCAAGCGCCCCGGTCTGCTTCAGCTCATAGCCTTGCGATGAGACACAGGCAGCTGCAGCCTGCACAGTTTTCCTGGTTCCCTGTAAACACTTCTGTCCCCCGGTTCTCACAGAGATCGTCATGTTTTGTTAAGTTTTATTATGTGGAATTAAATCCTGCAGTCACTGTGGCACTCCAGTGGCAAGATCTCCACGGAAACATGGAAATAGATCACAGCGTGTCGAGATGCATCGCCTGCTTTGATGCATGTGACCCGCATCCCCTTGTTTCTATGGCAGCTTTCAGTAGAGCATCGAGATTAAGATTCATTACTTCTAAAAGTCTTCAGACTTTTCTAGTATATTTCTGAAGGGTCATAATGGTGATAAGGGCCAGTCCCTTTTTCTTTACATTTTTAAAATGATTGTTTTTATTATAACATAGTAGGGTGTTCCTAAAATAAAGATCCCTGCTCATGCGGTAGTAACATTTTTATGACAGGCTCAGCAAGGCTTTCTGGGAGACTAAGAGTGAGGTGTTTCCAAATGATTTATGCCACCAAAGCGGACGTCAAAACGGAAAACACATGGGTCTCTGTTATTAAGGCAGAATTGTCGGTGCTGTGATATTCACTGCAGACAAGCTGTTAACTGAAATTTGAAATGGCATTTTATTCAGAAGTAGCCTTAGGCATAAATCGCACCGTGTAGAAATTAATTTCATTATTCTTGTCTGGTTGTAACTTTCTTAGGTAAAAAAAAATTATAAATACCAAAAGCTTTGGAAAAAGCATCCGTAGTAATTGTTTCTCCTTTTTTTTTTTTGCTTGGTTACAGTGGTCCTGCAGGCTTGTGCTTTGGTCCTCTACCCCATCAAGTTCATCGATGGGAAGGTCCTTCAAACCTACCATGAGTTTAACTGGGGCTACGGCCTGGGTTGGGGCGCTACCATCTTCATGCTGGGGGGTGGGATACTGTTCTGCCTCCGCACAGACCTGTATGAGGACGCCCTCTACTGACAGCACGCGGAACGCAGGATGCCAACAGACTGTGGACCTGTCGGCACGTAAGCAGGCCGGAGGTCGAGACGAACAGCTGTTCAGAGAGTACCAACACCATCAGCACGAGCCCAGAAGCGTCTAAGAATTGAAGCACTGCCCGCGAGTGATAATTTCATTCTCCGTCAACTAGAACTTTCTAGTGCGTAGTAAAGCAGAAAGCTTGTCAGTTATTCGATTCTTTTTACTTCATTTAAATATTCACTGAATGTGGTGATATCAAAACTACAAGATTTTTAAAGTGATTATTTTTAAATAATACCATTTTGCTTCCCTCAACTATGTATTGCATTCATGCATATTTTTTGATTTATATCAAAAGAAAAATCTGAACTATATGTACATAGCAAAAAATGTAAAATTTATTGTATAGTGGGAGAGAAAAG
Organism: Mormyrus lacerda; assembly: GCA_015163995.2. Lineage (NCBI taxonomy): Eukaryota > Metazoa > Chordata > Actinopteri > Osteoglossiformes > Mormyridae > Mormyrus > Mormyrus lacerda. Next base: position 2,338,113 of record JAABNX020000002.1, on the reverse strand, counting down.
GTGACCCTGTTTTATCAGTAGAATGACTGACTGCCAAAATGCTCTTTCTGTAGTTGAAAGGATCTAGCTTAGAATTTCCAGCCGTGTCATGAGTTCCATTCAGATATTGTGATTGTCCCAATATATGTTACATGCATATACAGCTCTTAGTAGTTTACTGCCGTTCGGCGTTGCCGAAATTATGCTCTCGAAAATAAGACGAGCATTTTGAAATATGACTTAGGAGCTGTGTTTCTTTGCAGCGCCGATGTTTGATAAATGGGGTGATGCGGATGGCACCGTTGTCTCCCACGTCTGGGACCTGGGTTTGAGTCTCTGCTATCTGCAGTCTGCATGTTGTTGTGAGATTTTGTCCAGGTACCCCAGCTTCCTGCCCACCCTCAATCCAAAAAACCTGCCAAGTTGAATCGGGGTTACCAAATTGCCCATAGATGTGAATGGTGAGTGAGCCCCGCAAGGGGTTGGTACTCCATCCTGGGTTGTTCCCTGCCTTGTGCTTGTAACCACCGGGATACTTTCCAGGACCCCCCCCACCCCATAACCCTGAAAAGGACAACCAGTGACGGAACACACGAAGGAGATGTCTGATGAATGATGTAAAGTACACTTGCGGTATATTTCCTGTCACTCGTGGTCCAGCAGGTGGAGTCGGGATGCTAACATACAGTATAATTAAGTGTCATCAGAGGCATGTGATGCTCACCAGACACTTATCCTGAATCATAATTATATATCAAAAATCAGAACCCATTTGCTATTACAGCATCAGCAAAGTAAGTACATGAGCTGCAATCTATTTAAAATTCCTCGTTTGCAGTAGTTTATGGTTAATGTGGCCCTATTTTTGTCAAACTGCTGAACTGTGGATGGATTCCAATATACTGAATGATTTAAGTGTGAATGTTTTAAAGATGAATTTAAAGCATATGGGAAATTCTGCCTGGGCATAGACTTGCCGGTTGCTCGGTATAACAAAGCTGGGAATGTCTCCAGCCAGGAGGTCTCCTGAAGAAGGCCACCCAAGTGCAGGACCTCTGTGCTTCTGTAGTATTACTGGCCTGGCAAGACACTGGACTGTCGTCAGGGTCGACAGGAGAAGTGCTACCAAACGTCCGAGACCAACGCTGCTTTCTGATTTGCATGCTCAGGTCTGGAATGTGACTGAGGTACTGAACATTTCATAAATCATAAAAGTGAGAGGTTTGGTCACTGCAAGACCGGACATCATTTTTATACTTTAACATATAAATCCTGACTTTTTTCCCTCCTAATAACATTGACTTATTATGTGGTGGGTCCTCGGTTAAGGTTCACCCTGAGTTTAGACGTTCCTCGCACATTTGTACGACAGCACATACTTGGACTGTCCTGCATGTTATACAATAAATGTTACTAAGCCTGTTGTACCAAAATAGCTTTGTTATTTCTTACTCAAAAGTCCTTGGTGGTCTTCAGTGAAACGTCTGAACGGTTGGCCTCCAGGAAGCAAAGCAGAAGACAGAAGAACGGCTCAGAGGGTTGGGTCACCTCAGCCCCAACGGAGTCTGCATGTTCTCCTCGAGTTGAGGATACATTTCCCTTGTTCCACTTCCCTTCCAGAGACATGCGTTTCAGATGAATTGGTGACTCTGCATTGTCCTTAGTGTGTGTGTCTACGTGTCATGTGATAGAGGACGTCCCCTTCAAAGTTTACCTTGGCCGTTCTCTTTGCAGGGATAGTCAGGTCCACTGCATAAACAGTTACTAAAAATGGAGACAGAAACATGACAATGGCATTTTGTTTATAGAGCAAGGCAACTGAAGACCTATATATTATAAGACATTGTTCTGAACTCCCTGCTAATCTGAATATAGTTTCTGAGTAATTATGGGTAATTAGGATCTGCATGAGAATACAGTGTTTTTGTTACATTAATTTAGCAACTATGACATCACCCTTCTCTCTTCAAGATTGCTGCTAGCTCTACAGTAATAGCATTTCCAACCTGTCTGCATCAGCCTGTAAGTTAGGCAAAGTTTTTTTTAAGTCATTAAAAATGGGTACCCATCTGTCTAAATGGGCTGAGTGCAAAAGCACTTTTACACAGCACAGTAAGCTATGAAATTGTCTCCCCATCTTGGATTGTGGCAGTGGACATATTTGGCTTTATTTGATTATAAAGTGTTATCACTTGTCAGGGACTGACAGCTTTATTCCCTCTACCTTAGTCACCAAGCTGGTCCATTTTATGAGAGATAAATCAGCATTTCTGGCCTCCACTGAAGCAGGTTTAGAGAGTTACGGTGACGGTTCGTGTTCACGCATGAGCCCTTGCGTGTAATTGTGTCACGCAGCTGTTTGCCTATGCACAGATGGCTCGAATCAATACATTTCTATTTTAAGAAGCATGTATTCTGGGAATCTAGAGTATCTCTCCACAGAGGCTTTTTAGCATGAGATGCCAAGGGCAGGCTAGTGTTGTTTTATCAGAACACAGGGCCCCAACGGAGATACTGTGTGCTGTGGTCCAGGAACTATATCTACTGCACCAAAGAGCTTATAGAAAACGCTTGTGGAATGAAGATCTTGTGGAAACCTGGTTCTTCTCCATTGGTCCAAGTGCATAGAATCCTCGCATTGTTGTTTAATGGCTGGACATATATTACAGCATTTTAAAAATATATAATAAAAAGCAGGCAGGTTTGTTTTGTTTTACTCAGACACTTTAGAAATCTCGTCAGAAACAGTAACATAAACTACATTATGCTTTGCTGATATTCTTTTGTTTGATGAAAGTCCTCGTTCCTGCCGCACACCCTGACTTAATATAGAAATCATTTTGCAAAACAGAATCTCTTCCTGTTTCACGGTGGCACATTTTCATGAAAGTTTTGATATCTTTAATTACTTAAATGACTACGTTCTTCAGCATATAATACATTCCGATTAATGGAACATGTGAATTGAAGGCTAATCAAACCCTTGTTTGAATGTATTCTGCATGGTAAGATGGAACCTGCTGATGAGAATGGCTGACAGGGTTAAAGCCAAGTCGCGTCATAAGGATGTGACACAGACAATGACAAAGGTGATTGGTGGGACACAACTTAATAATTTAAATACAATGGCTGCTTATTGGGGGGGGGTGAATGAAGTCAAAACCCCCCTTGACCGATATCCAATATCTCTGTCATATCTCTGTGATACTGTCATACCATCCACATATTAGACCTATACCATGGTTCTCAGTATTTTGACGGTATTTTCAAAAGCAATGTGCTTTTTATTATGCGAAAATTCACCTTCACCTTGTCACCAGGGTTACAAAATGCCACCATTTAAAACGTATCATATCAGGCCTTTCTTTTGGGTCCCTCTCCCGCCCTGTCTTAACTGCCCCCCCCCCTCCCCATCGTGCCCCCGACACCGTGCCTTCAGTACCAGCCAAAGCCCACATGATGGCCTAGGCAAGCTTCCTCCGTCACCGGCCTCCTAGACAAAGTGAAATTGTCTAGCTACACCAGCACCCGTCTGAAGGTGGCGCCCTAGGCAGCCACTCTAATGGGTTTCCCAGCGCTGGTGCCATTTGTCATTGTTCAAAAACTAAACAGTATGACCAAACAAATAAAACATTTGTTTTCTATTTTATGTGCATTTCATAACAGGGGTAAGGTCAAGATCAAATATGCAGGAGAATTTCGGCGAGTATGACCTGCCCTCAGATTTCTTTCAGATATGGCTGCTTTTGGCTGGAGAGCATTGTTTGGGATATACTGTAAAAGTATAATAACTGCACTGGTAGTCAAGCTCAGATTTTCTTTCTTGTCTATCACAGACTAAAGAGGTGACAAGCTAATTGAAGTATTTCCTCACCAAGCACATTCTGGCGTATTTGAGCACGGAGTAAAATTTGTAAAATTCTTGCAGCATATTGCTAGAATTTAGAGATCAGGGATCATTTTTGACACAGCACACAACAAGAAAATGCATCCTCTGCATTTAACCCATATGTGACATAGCAGCGGGTAGCTAATTCAGCGCCCGGGAAGCGGTGCCTCACTCAGGGTACCTCAGTGGTGCCTTGCTGGTCGGGGATTTGAACCTGCAATCCTTTAATCACAAGTGCGCTTCCCTAAACATTAAGCCTCCACTGCCCCCAGCCACCGCTGCCCTTGCTATGACTTGGTATAGCTCACATTTCGAAAATCAGATCTAAAAAAGATATTAGGATACAAAAATAGCCTTGAATCAACATATGTCTTTCCGGTAAATTTGATTTCTTGCTCCCTCTAGTGGGAAACCGCGGTATTTTTGTTTGGCGCAATAGGCAAAGCCAATCAGCAAATAAAATGTTGCATCTTTGGCGTAAGAGACTGTTTTCCGGTAGTGTTAAACGTAGTTAAACGTAACATGTAATAGAAAGCTGGATAAAAATCCTCAATTTTGCAGAAAAGCCTACCTCATTATTTCCCCACCTAGTGTTATTGTGTCAATTTAGTATTTTTTTAGTGTACAGTATTACAACCATAATTACAGCCTAATCGAATGTGTGCTTTTAGTTGGGGGCGCACTTGATAAAATCGAGCCTGTTGGATGGAGTCAAGCAAAGACGAATATTTTCACTTTAAGGCCTTAAGGATTTAATGCGTGGACGAGTGCAGGAGACATAATGAACAGCTGATGGGAATCATATTTGTTTACAGGCAGTGTCACATTAGCAGCTGTTCTCAGAATAGAGCCGCAGATGTCTGATTGCCGAAGGACAGTTTAGGTGTCTAAAGTGACGCCGCCTGCGCATGTCAGCAATGGTAAGTCAGCACATCAACAATGTACGCTAAAGCTATTCACTCTGCACTTCCCATATTGTTATATAATCGATATGGCGATTATTATTGGGTTTGACTCCATCTCCAGTATTGTGTGTGTGTGTGTGTGTGTGTGTGTGTATTTATCACATTCTGCCTTTGATTGTGAGGGTTTCCTTATAAATTTGTTGTGGCTTTTACATTGCAAAAATGGTCATGGAGGATTCAAAAGTGCAAGGCCTATTTTTAATCTCAGTCCATCCGTGGTTTTCCCTTATAAGTCACGTAAATTGTGGTGGCCTCTAACTCCTGCGGGGGGGGTGACTGAGCCAGTTCGATTCCAATTGCAAAGTGACACACAACGTCTGAGACAGGGGGTGTTTCTCAATACGCACACTTGACCCTACTTCTGTACTAGTGTCCCTTTTATGCGTCATCTTCCATTGCCAAAGACCAGTTCCAATACTAAGAACAGGAGTACAGAGGATGATAAAAAAAATCCCTAGATGTCGTTCTTGCCCCACCCCAAATATCAAGGATACATCTGTTGCATCCTCGCCAAACGAGACCAATCCCATGATTCATTGCACCCCAAGTTCATTCTTGGGAGGCGAGTTCGCAAGACCGGTCTTAGTTGCCAAGACTTCAAGTACAATCTTTGTGTCTTTGGTACAGAGAAATACCAAAAGTGGGAATGACTCTCTGCCTCAGCGTCACTACAAGTCATGTCATCTAAAGTGCCGACACAGAGCAGTTATGTGATATGGGGAATCTCTAGAAGTACTAGCGCCCCCTGCAGTGCTGGCACTCAACAACTACTTGATGTACGGCTCTCCTAGAAGTTCTAGCGCCCCCTGCAGTGCTGGCACGAAACGGGTATTTGATGTAGGGCACCCGTAGAACTGCTCGCACCCGCTGCAGTGTAGCACAGAACAGCTACGCAATGCGGGATGCCAACTTCTGAAGTGATGCCGACTTAAGCTGCCAGCCAAGTTCACTTTGTCTCACATGGGGAGGGGAACGGTGTCAAAAATGTGTCAAGAACAAAACACTGTGAGTGAGCTGGCGATACAAACATTTAATATTGAGCAAATCATTAACTGGCGGTGATGCTATCTCGGACTGGCCCAGACTTGTGGGAGTACATGCCCTGCAAGTAAATGGTATCCCGTCCAGGGTGTTTCCTGCCTTGTGACCTATGCTTCCTTTGACACGTTCACCACATCCTGCCTTTTGGCTGAGTGCTTATGGGATATAGATGGTAACAATAACTGGAAACGCGGTATTTGAGAGATTAATGATGTCACCTGAAGACACTTGGAATAAATAGCCATCGATAGATCTCTCCATCTTACATGTAAATTGATACTGTGGCCCGTATCAAAGTTTGGATTATGGTTCTTTGCTGAAAAAGAACATCCATTATAAACATCCATAACTTTTAGCAGATTTAAGAAACATGTATCAGTTTGGGGGATAGATGGTTCAATCTTAAAATAAATTTAATCTTAAAATAAATGTAATCCGAAAAACAGCATGTAAAGAAATACAACAGAACAGAGACGGAGTAAATTTCTTGGTTTACGAAAAACATTTCCGTTAATAAAAACCATGCGGAAATTGCTGGGACTGCGTGCGGCTGAATGAGGTTCTTATATGAGACATGACGATTCAGCTGTACCTCATGAGTCTTTCGTCAAGACAAATAATAGGTCCTGTGCTTAAAGGAGGGTTTCAGCTCTTCTGTGACAATGAGAAACGTGAGGAAACTGGAGTCGGTCGCAGATCTTTACCATCTTATTTAATCAAATCAGGCAAAAACTCCGAAGACATACACTCCGGTGAGTTTGCAACTATAACGCACTCATATTGTGTGATGTGTACAGTATGCCCTGTGCTGCCTGGGACTGCATTCAGGGCGCACCCCTGCCTCATGCCCTGTGCTGCCTGGGACAGGCTCCAGAATCTCCTCTGACCCTGATTAACATAAACAGTAGGAAGATGGATGGATGGACGCGTGCGTGTGCAGGTATGGCCATAAGCTCAGCGTCGTGCGGTCTGTTCTGTTTCTCTCCACTAGGTGGTGGTCTTTTCAAATGAGAACAGGCACTATTCACAAGTCCTTACGTGTGAGGCAGACCCTAGAAAAGGTGGGTTTGTTACAATTGCTCATAGAGATGTGTCTTGACATTCCCATGTCCTGCCAATCACATATTTACTACCGAGGTCACATCAGACTGCCGTACACCGTGTGCTTTCAGGGGCATCATTTTTCTGTTCATAGTCTATTGATTAATAACATGCTGAAAATTTTGAGTACTACCATCTGCTAATAAACAATCATCCACTACACGTCTAGCATCTTGGTTCAGAGGTTCCTACAAACACAAAGCTTGGTTTAATATGGGCCTGTCCGGTACCCTGAAATTGTACCCTGAAGATAGAATGGCTGTTTGGCATGGCCTGAACAAGAGTAAATGCTGGTCGTCTCACAATATGGGGTACAGCAGAATACATTCACACACAGTGCTGGTCTTCAGGTTTGCGACCGCATCTAATTCGGATTATTGTATTCGCAATTATATATTCAAATAAACAAGCAGCTGTGTGCTATGGTTTCCTGTGATTAATATCAGATTAACAGTAGCCATTATCAGTCAGAGCTTTTGGTACGGGAAGAAGTAGTAGTACTTTATTGATCCCAAAGGAAATTTCAAAAGTTAAAGCAGCGTACACAAAAAGTGACCTCATGGCGCATATACAGAAGCCACAAGACACAATACTGTACAAATGACGCAACACAATACTATTACTACTACTACTAATAATAATATTAATAATAATAATAATAGGCAAAGCCCTTCATCCCTGCACCCCAGGAAGTGTGGGTGAGCTGATCCCCCTGTACACAATCTCTAAGGCGGGTGGGGGATATTGACCCCCCGGCAAAACATTAATCTTACTGTAAAACCCATACATCTATATTGTGTTCTAAGAGCTGTTGTCAAACTGTAACTCTTGCTGAACCATCAAAGCCATTTACCTCACAGCTCATGTTACACGATGGCTGTATCCTTAACGCACATCCAGCTACCCCAATCTTAGGCCTTAAGTGCCTCTTTGCTTCCCATATCAGTACAAGCAGTAATTGCAGGGTAATAATATATATGAAACTGGCCAAAATGGTGGAAACGCTTCCAATTTTTAGGGACCGCAGAACTTTATTAGAGTGATTCCGGTTATTTAATCATCTAGTGTATGATATTTGTAAACACTCTTTGATTGTTTATAGACATTATTGCCAATAGTCATGTAGTAATTTTTATAGTGTGACGCCGAAACTGCTAAGTGTTTCCACACTTTCCGCCATTAGTGTATAAAAGTCAAAATACCCTCTAAAGAAACAAGGATTTCGCGAGACTTTCAGCATAAACATACGATAATTGTACAGGAGTTATATTAAGAGAATCAAGCAACTAAGTCCTGCACGGTGCCCTGAGCGAGCATCAGTGTCTGCACCTACCGTCCGAGGCGACATCCTGGGTATGTCAGCATCACCTCAAAAGTTGCCGTCGTAAGCAGCTGTGTTTGTCACCTTTAGAGTCCAGATTATGTCATGCATTTGTACTTATGGATTATCATCTGTTGTTCCCTTAATTCAAGAGAGGTGTCCTGGCATTTAAAAACCATGCGTATTGTAATACATGCAGGTGATCAATTAATTGTGAAACATGTAGGTGATCAATTAATTGAATAACCTATGGAAAAGAAAGCCTGGATTTGCCATTTGAATAAAGGAAATAATACCATGAGCATTTAGTAAAACATACGTAAAGATATTGAAGATGACGATAATAATTAAGCAAATATAAATGCACCAATTTATTGAAAAAGCAGGATGCAGAAAATGGATAAATCTGTCTCAACATGCAAGGAAGTATAATAATTGTGCAGGACTAAACATCTACAGACCTGACTTTTCATTATCACCACTGCTGTCTTTGTATGTGTCCTTTTATTATGTTTTCACAGCCGTTTTCTTCTGACTGTTTGTATTTGCATCCTAGCAACTGAATGCCAGGAGGGGACATCAGCAGTTTAAATTGCATCTGTAGGTCATTATATAGAACATTGTTGAGATACCTCTGGTATTTTCGTTCACAAAACCTGGAGTGTTATTGAAGGATGGCATCTACATGCGGGAAACAGTGTTTCTCCAGCCGGTACTCAGGGATCCCCAGACGGGCCACGTTTTTGCTCCCTCCCAGCTCCCAGTAGGGATGGAAATGTGTCTGACTGGCAGGGAGCAAAAACCTGGCCCTTGAGGCCCCGGTTCAGAAACACTGCCCTAAGTTAGTCTCAACTGCATTGTTTTTGGGAGAATTCTGTCTGTTTTCTGCAGCAGTTCCTAATGTCCCCCAAGCAAATGAGCCTATTGTGATCAGTATATGTCTGCATGTCTCAAACTGAATGACTACAGAGCTATTTGGGGCTATGACTATGATGTCACGCTATCCCGGCTCGTATTTCACCGGGCGATACCCAGTGTGACTGAAATGTGTTCAGTTAGCTCAGATGTCTTGCCATTATTGAAAACAAGGACCAGTGACACATTTTACAACATGGTGGAAACAGCAGGCAGCTTGATTCATGCACCGCTTAGATGCAGTCATGTAGTTATGAATGTAAAAGGTTATAATACAGTACAACCTTAGGCACAGGAAAAAGGAGGGATAGACGACCTCACATTAATGCAGGACTGCACGACTGCTGCAACCAAATCATCATCATCGTCATCATCATCTTGGTCATCTCTTAATTTATGTTCTTGGTTCTTCTATGTTATCTGTGAATGTAAGCAAGCACCAATACTGCCAAAACAAATTCCTAGTACATGCAGTTGTACCTGGCGAATAAAGTGAATTCTGATTCTGACTCTGATTCATGTTGTGGAAATGGACAAGTTCATGTCCATGTAGCACAAATGGAAATACATTTGCACTGATTCCGGTATATTAATATGCTATTAGCCAGCTACCTTTATTGCAGACATCAATCTGCAGGCTCCAGTGCTCGGTGTAACTGTTAGCCTATCAACTGAAAAAAGAAAACTCGGCCTGTTTACCACGATCAACACAGTCTGGTGTTTTGGGGATGGTTTGCTGATGCCCATGGCCATGCATGCACGCTGAAGGACCTGACATTGATTTACTTGCTCGTAACCCCTGGCTGTGTTGTCAAGGAGTAAAGTGGGAGGCGGGGGGGCAGTTTGTTGAAAAGGTCAGTGTGGTGTATGTATATATTTTACTCAAACTTTTTAAACGATCATAAAAAGGTGAGTAAGTGCTGTTTTGTAATTAAAAAGGTGCAATAATGGTATTTACAAGTGTTTACCCTCTACTCCAGCTAGGATGGAAAGAGAAAATAATAATTTTATTGTGATGGCTTAGCGTCTGAATGGGCCTCCGGCAGATTTACTATTTCACTGCATTAGATTATATTAAATTCAGGGCTCTGAACCGGTTCAAGGAACAAAAACGAAAAACGAAAACAAATGACATTGAACAGGAACAAAAACAAAA
>JAABNX020000002.1:2304080-2316437 GCA_015163995.2 Mormyrus lacerda | reverse complement strand
ACGGTTTGTGCATTTATAGCCCATAAATTCAGCGTACAGGCTAATGATCTGCAGATTCACAAAGCCAAGACAAGCTGTTACAAGCTGTTCCCCTTCTGAAGTTTAAAGTACGCAAGTGTGACAGCATGTGTGCTCAGGCCTTCAGAACGTCAGGGCTGACTGCTTTTTCAGGGATGACCAATCCAGAAAAATAACGCTGCCTGTCCAGACACGAGTAGAGAGTACATTATGGGAACACGGTGATGTGATTATGTTGAAGACGCTAATCCACCGTATTTATTATCATCCATATTTACACGATGACATAAACCACTTCAGTGATCCACATCCTATTTCTCCATCACAGTGGAAATCTCTCTCAAATCATCTGCATTTACGAGCAATTAAACACTGACAAAGTCACCGTTGTGTCCGTACTTCTTATTTTAATGTTTGCCTGCAAATTACATTTTATTTTAGTGAGCGTGAATTTGGCAGAGACGTACAGATGACTCATAGGACCATCCTGGGCTGAGGTTCCTAGCACCAGAACGGATACAGATGTCTGCATGTGCTGCGAATCACAGCTCCCAAGGCACCGTGCACTGCTAACGGCATCCTGCTTGGCAAAAGCTTTTAGCTTGCAGGAATGCAAGCTTCTACTCATCAACCGGTAATGACCTGCAGGACCCATCCCTTCCCTCAGGACAATTTGCAAAGCTCTCCTTTCCAGCTGTGGACCATGACAAACTTAGGTAGGTGGTCCGTACTGTGCCCAAGCATGACTGACCCCAAAGATCCAGTTCGTTTACCAGAGTGATCGCTTCATACCGGGTCTGCTTGAGGAGGTGGACCCGGGCACGGTGAGTCGGACTCAAGCGCAGTACGCATCCAGTGTGATAACGTAACACAAACATGACGATTGATGTGATTGACACATGCATGCACACATGTGCACCACACATGAACAGCACCTGGAAAGAAATTAAATCTGGTAGACTGCAGAGATCAGGTTGTTTTTTTTCTGCAAAACTACACTGTGAAAGAAAGTGACGCGTACAGATCACATTAGGATTTAACAGACATGTCGGTAAGGGATCACATTAGTCTATAGCAGAGGTGCGAATTGCAGGACGTTTGGGCTGATGAGAGTATCCAACAACTGGATGCAACAAAAAATGGGACTCGTTTTACCTGCAGCATAAATTAAAATGTGCTGCATACTAGATAAATCCATAAGAGGACAGAGTATCATCACACCCAAACGATGTAATGACTCCAAATATTCCAAAACATATGGACAGTAAATCAGGAACTCCATTATGCAATGCGATAGTGTTGTTCTTCCTATGTTTGCTTCAACACAAGAAATGGCACGGTGATGGTGAAAACGTGCTCGGGCCTGGAAAGTGCAATGTCAGCACAGACCAGGGGGGGAGGGAGACAATTGTGATTAGGCTTGGAACAAGGCGACCAGGCCAGGTGTGAGTCCGCCCTTATCATAAAAAGGCAACCGCTGATGGGAATTTTACTTGCACAAAAATGTTCTGAGGGCAGAAGAAAAAATGGTTCAGGGAGATAACCAATCAGATTGTAGAGGAGGTGGGTCCAGGCAATAAGAGGAGGCGAGTCCAAAACATCTGGTCGATTGGTCCCACCTCCTCTTGTTGCTTGGACCCACCTCCTGTACAGTCTCCTCTCTGAATCATTTTCCCTTCTGCCCTCAGAACATTTTTGTTTAAGTAAAACTCCCAAAAGCAAGAAGCAGCGCTACGCTTGACCCAAGAAGCTCCAGTTGACATTGTGTCCCCAACTTACCAGATTTTAATGAATGTTAATAAGAGAGGCGAGGTGGCGAGGTGGCACTGACCGGCGATGGGAGGTCCAGCAGTCATGGGCACTGCCATGAGCCCCAGGAGGTAGCCAATGGCCTGGGAGGCCTGCATGGGTCCCACCAGCTCGAAGGCGATCGGAGCCATGATGGTGATGAAGCAGCCGTCAAAGAGGCCCAGCAGGAGGCAGACGACCACCAGGCCTTCAAAGACACGGCACTGAGGGATCATCACCGACATGAGGCCCAGCACCATGAAGGAGGCTACCTTGGGAGAGACACACCAAGCGGGGGGTGGGGTCATACGCTGTCTTCCCTGAACATTTAGATTTCTGTGGTTCCTACTGAAAAGAAACAGCCAGACTCATAAAACAAGGGAGCGATGCTACCATAGCAACAGCAGGGCTGTAACAATTTATCGATTGTATTCGATGGACTAATTGTCAAGGCTGCAATATGATTTTAATCAACTCAATTAAAAAAATCGATTCATAACATTAAACTATGCTGCTGAAAGAGTATAAAGAGTCAATCTCCTGGTTGGTTGAAACAAAATCCTGGTCTGGATTTTTACTTTCTGGACTTGAACTCTGATACACACTTATATGGTCCGAGCTCTCGCAGTCTCTTATAAATAAATGTTATGTACTGCATTGTTGCTCTTCCAGTTCTCTTTCATCTGCTGATCCAAGCCCTCATTGGAATGCAGGAGGGATCCAGAGCACCCAGAGGAAACCGCACAACATGGGGTGAACATGCAACACACACACACACACACACACACACACGCACACACACACACACACACGCAATTGGTCATCCTACCTAAATGGGGACCGGTCGTTTATTTCTATGGGAAAAACCATAATCCCAATCATGACACCCTTAACCTCTACCCATCCCTAACCTTAACCGTAAGTAACCGACCCAAATGCAAGACTTTAGGCATTTTTACTTTTTTGATTGCATTCACAGACTTTTATAAAACTGAGGTTATCCAAAGGGGGACCTCAAAAGATGTTCCCAAAAGTATGGAAATTTCAGGTTTTACTACACTTTGGGGACAATTTGGTCCTCAAATGTGATCCACACACACACACACACACACACACACACAGGAGGTGTGAGACAGCAGTACATCCCACTGAGGCGCTGTTCTGTTATGGCTCTCCCATATTAGCAAGAATAAACATAACATTCTTACTGACCCGTTTATCTCTTTGAAGGAAAACATCTACTAAAGTACATAAACAAAAGGTAAGATTATGTTTAGACTTGTGCATTTAAACTTGTAAAGCTGATCACAACCGAATCGAAAATGACTCGTAGGTAGATAGATATTTCACTCCAGTTAAATTCAACCAGGGTGTGTTAACCTTTCGAACACAAGCGGTACCTGCCAGCCTATAGGTTCCATAACTAGAAAATGACATCAGTGGGGGGGCAGAAGGGGCCGGGCAGGATGGAAAACTAAAGGAAGCCCTGCACCCTGTTTGTAACAAAACGCCTTCCTTTCTGCTGGCCCAAACCCCAATCAACCGGCGGTAAATCTCTCCCCACCCTTGTTATTCCGTGGTTGGCTGTTCCCGTGGGCCATGGGGCCTCCCTCCGTCTTACGTAATTTGTTTACGATCTTGGGGCCCGCTCAGAGCCGTGGGGGTGACCCCTGAGCTTCTAGAGAAAGGACTTTAGCGAGGTGGTGAGCCAAGCCAGCCTGATTGTTTTTTAAACCTTCAGCTGAAATGAATCATCATACATCTCATCTTTTGACGTCTAGTCGCCCCCTAAGTCGAGGCAAAGCTATTTCTCTCTTCAAGTATACACTCTGGATTTAGCTACAAATAATGATTTTTAATAATAAATAAGAAACGATAATTGAGAGAGTCATTCTAGACTAAGATTTCATACTAGTCTGACCTCATTTTGTTTCCAGCATCACTAATTCATCCCAGTTTAAGTTCTCCAGGCTGAGTGGCGTGAACCCCTGTCCGCACACAGCACCCAGACCCCTGCTTGTCAGCTGACACTCCTACCTGCATGTAGATCTTCTTGAGGCCAGGTATGAGGTCTCCGACTCTCCCGGAGACGAGCCGGCCCACCCCAGACGACGCCCCGATGCAGACCAGCAGGATCCACTGCCTCTCGGTCTCTTTGAACTGCTCCTTTACAAAGTTCATCTACCAGATAAAAAGGCAAAACGAGCTCTGTCAGGGCCCTCGGAGATTCAGGCATGGCTACTATTTCCTCAAGTCATCTCACTTGGACCTGCCGTTTATTCCTCTTCCCAGCAGCATTCTGCGTGACCTTTTACCTCTTTTACCTTCAAAAGAGCTGCAAGAAAAACAGTGGAAGCGGAAGCCTACAACTTGAATGGCTTTTTTCCAATCCCACCCATAACGGCTAAACCAGCCCCTCAGCACTACTTCCTGACCCACGGCTTTTACAACTGAAGTTAAATATTTTCTCTTCTTTGAGAAGTTCAACGAGGCAGGTAACATCAATGGCCTCGGGGCCTGATATTTTGAGCATATATTGAGTGTGGCGTTTCCTGTGTGGCTCGATCATATCAGCGAGCCTTCTCCGTGCCGCGCCTCTGACTTAATAACTCGGTCACATGGTTAACAAAAGCCGGGGTTTTGTTTACGTCTGGCCGATAGCCAGAAAAAACAGGACAGCACAGGGAACATCATGATCGGGCTTCTAGTTTTGTACAAACTTGAAGAGAAGGGCTGGGACATATTAGCAGATGGGCACCTTGATGTCTCAGTTTGACAATGGTCAATAAAGACCCTCAGCGTGGTGAATGAGACCACGCGACTTGCGTACATTTCTCTACCCACAAGTGGATCTAACAGCAGGGGCAGGCCTGACGGCCTCCGTGTTTGCACGTTACGTAACATTACATAACATTATTATTTTAAAAATCCCTCCAATTAGCTATCGCCACTGAAGCATTTAAATCAGAAAGTGACACTGAAATAGCCAAATAACAAATACCCTGATGAAATATCAAACAACAAAAATATCGCTAATTTTACCATTAGAAAAAATTACATTACTATAAAGTGTGTTCTACACCTATACAAAATAAACTAGCTTCGTGTGTAATAACGCTAATATCTTCAATCACGAGCTTCACATAAAGCATCAAAATTCACAAATACATTCACTCTATTGGGTTTGCATTCGACATTTCAGTAGACAGAGACATAAAGAGCACATTAACAGAATGCTATAGCTGGACAGACAGCCAGCTACACAGACAAAGTCAACTAGATATGCAGACAGAGAGCCAGCTAGATTTACGGAAAGGGGTAGATATAGACACCTAGATTACTTGAGTTTAGCTTACCCGCAACTTAACACACAACATACCGTAACTATGGCTGCGGATGCTGCTGTACATCCCATTTTTATCTATTATGCTTGTGCATTAACCGTTTATGTTTGTTATGTTATGTTATATGTTATATGTCATGACCGGCTCATGCTCTCTGCCTTTCTTCCCACATGCCCAGATGGTAACTGCATGGGCACCATCTCAGCCAGAGTCCCGGTTCAGTCTTATGGAAGAGTGACACCATGGATGTGACTTACGAACTGTAACAAGCACTCAGCTTGTTAGTATTGGGCTGTTTCCAGTTGACCTACTACGTCACAGACATACTTAAATAATAATAATGAAGGCATGGGCGAATGAAGCGACAAAAGCTTTGATTGCGATCTGGTCGGAAGAAGAGACACGATCAGGACGGCATAACAAGAAATCAAGTATTCTGTATAATATACTATGACAGCGTGGTATTAAAATTTTTTTCAAATACTGCAATGTGGTTTTGTTGTAATAAATTTTGGGGTATTTATGAAACAAAAGGGGAGTTTATCATAAATTTCTCACAAAACTTTATGCTGATTTCCAGACATATACCAGATAATCTTGAAATTGAATAATCATTAAAACAGCAAAACTTGCTAAGATTTTTTTTTTTTACCTATGAGAGTAAAAAATGAAACTCCCTGCACTATAATATTCATGCCAAATTGAAGGCAAGAAAAGGCCTGATCTTAATCTAGCTGACTAGCCATGTAAGAATTGCATGTGCATAACATGTGATGTTGGTATTAATGTTGCACATTGTCCAGCCCTATAATATACTACAGCTATTTTTGTAATTGCCCAAAGTACGGCACCTGGTGCGGTGGAAAAGCACCCACAGTGAACTGCAGTGAACTGAACAGTTTACAGCGCTGTACATTTTATACATGCTGTACAACCTCTGCTCTGCTCCAAGCTTCTTCTGTGTACTTCCAGGCCAGAGCCCACGGGGGAAACTGTGAAGCACGTGCAGAGCGCCCAGTCTGAGTCCGATTAAACGTATACATGCAGGAGTAAATCGACTCCCAATCGCATTATGTGGGTGTCTTAGTCAGACTTTGACTTAGTCCAACTGTCATCTAACTAACTCGAATACTAACACGTTTACATGTATTTACAAGTCCAGTTTTAATTTTAAATCGGACTAACATAATAATTCGATTTATTTAATGTGCATGTAAACGTACTGATTGATGGACTTTGGCTTTAACCTTGATCACAGTTTAAACCTTACTTTTGGCAGCCGGTGTTTTCTCTCCCTACTTGGGAGTTTTGGCTTCCTCCCCTCCATCGTCATCTGGCTTTTTCCTTTTCATTTCCCTGTTTTCCTTTCCCCCCGTTTTTGTGTTATTCTGTCTTAATGATGATGTGATGTATCACGGCACACCCATGTAAAGCGCCTCACGGCGACACCGTTGTCAAAGGCGCTATATAAAAATAAACTGAATCGAACTGAATATACAGATAACAGACAGACATACAGACAAGCTGGGATATAGTTTGTTTCTTTTCATCAAACGTGTCACTGAACAAATGAAACAAACACGAGACTCACCAAGTGAATGTAAGGCACGAAGTATCCCAGTACGGCCGTGGCCACCCCGAACGCCCACACCCTGTAGGTGGTGATGTGAAACACTCTCAGGTTGAAGTACTTCCTTATCTGGGAGGGGCCCCCCCTCCAGCGGCCGCTGCCGTCCTGGGGCGAGGCGCCATGGTCAGCGCTGGGCAGCAGGGGGCGGAAGGTGAGCGCCAGCAGGGCCTGGACGAACATGAAGACGCTGAGCACCTGGAACGTCCGCTGGAGCCCCAGAGGCTCCACCACCTTCTTGAGCAGGACGGGCAGGCCCATGGAGAAGAAGCTGCTCCCCGCCGTCACCACGCCGTTGGCCAGGCCCAGGCGGCGTCGGAAGTAGTGGCCCAGGATGACCAGGGAGGGCTGGAACGCGAAAGAGGAACCGCAGCCGAAGAGGATCCCATAGGTGAAGTAGCGGAGGCCCAGAGATCTGTCACGAGAAGGGAAGGAGCTTAGACAGGCTCCCCTAAGTCCATCCACCCATCTGTCCTGTAACCATTTATCCAGCAGAGACATGGGGGGGGGATCTGGATTCTATCCCAGGCAGCATAGCGGGGGACTCAAATCTGCTGGGCCATGTGCTCTAAAACCAGGCAGCATTCATCTTATTTATACCAAAGGATTTTAAATAAAAGACAAACGGTGAACATGGATGCTTCCTCACCAGCAACTACGCATCTGAATCTTATAAATGTAACTGTGGCTAAATGTTATAAAATGCTAAAAATAGCCATAATAAATTGAGGTATTTAGCCAATTCTTTGCGGCATCCTCACAGCCTGCCAATGGCTGCTTTTAATAATCTCCTTATAATCACACTGAAACCACTGTACAGACTTATATTCGCTTCTGCATATTCACAAGTCTGTTGAAAGGCTTTCACGTGTGCGTGCATGTAATTCACGTGTACCTGCCCATGTCTGATCACCACCACTTTCACCAGGCTAGCATTGCTAAATGCTATGGGAAAAACAAGGAAATCACATTAATCTAATCTATTCACCCATATTAAAAGGTGTTGGTTATACTCAACTGAATCTGGAACAGGCCAGAATGCTGTGGGAACATGACAGATTTCCTCACCAAAATTTTCCCCACACGCCATTTTCATGAGCCTCACAGGGGGTGGAATGACTTGGTTCTGTCGCCATGATCGCCTGCTGAGGGCCAGTTACCACGCAGCAGAGCAGGCTTGCTCATTTTATTATTATTACGGTAGAATTCTACTGCTGGCACGACATTCTCCTGAAATTTGCTGCTAGGGACAGGGTAGGACAAAAACAAATGGCAACTTCCTTCATGCCTCTATAGGCGACTGGGCGACTTTCCTGTTTTTCCAGCGGCTAAATCGTTCAAGAGCAACGAGCATAAATTTGGATCAGGCTTGAAATTTCTCTGCCTGATTGTGAGCTACCAAATCAAAAGGCCTTCTTACTAGTCCTACCCCACAACGCCCAAGGCCTAATTCCACTTAAAACCTAAAGTAAGCATAACCCTATTTATACTACAGCTCTACCGCCAAGGTCATTCTCGAGGCCAATCGGATACTGAGCAGGACTTCATTTGTCCGAATGTAGCCAGAAATCAACTTGTGGGGGAAAAAATAAAATAAAATCAACCCATGGGCATAACTTACAATGTACGAGCATTGCTGAATTTCGCCTACAACCTGATGGATTACTAATTTACCAGACCAAAAAAAAGCAATAATGGATAACCCAACAAGACTATGTACTCAGCACTGTAAACATCAGAAGTGGACATTTCAGGTGCAGAAAATAAAAATCCAGACCAGGATTTTGTTTCAACCGACCAGTTGAACATAAAAAGTGTACACAACTAGTTGGTTGAAACAAAATCCTGGTTTGGATTTTTACTTTCTGGACCTGAAATGTCCACCTCTGGTAAACACCAGCAGAAACAAAAAACCTTGGGTGCCAAGGGGCTACTGAAGGCAGAAGCAGAGGAGGGTCATGTGGTGAAGTGGGTTTCTGTGTGCTGCCTTTATAATTAGCAATTAAAATGCTAGAGGTGAGTGTGGCTTGATTTAGCTACGTTTTGAGAGCTCGGTGCAGAAAGGACCTTGGGGAGTGGCAGGGCGTTAGGGGGCCGAGCGGACGGAGCGCTGGCGCGCCGACGGAAAAGGCTAATTACGTGGCGAAGGAACTGGCCAGGAGTCCGACGAACGCCACTAGCGCGCCGCTCACCGCCGTTTTCCGGCAGCCGATATGGTCGGTGAACATGCTGACCACGGGGGAGCAGAAGAAAATCATGCCCATGGCCAGGGCCCCGACCCAGGCTGGACATGGGGGGGGGGGGGGAGAGAGAGAGAGAGAAGGAGGGAGAAAGAGGAGAGAAACAGACACCGAGTTATGGAATGATCATCATATTCAGATGTTCACACAAAATAACATTAACGATAAATAAAATATTAAAGATAACGATCGGAGATGCTGGACTGGCTTCCGGTGCAGAGGCCCCCCCCAGCCTTGTGCCCCGTGCTGCCTGTGATATTCAATTCAATTCTCTTTATATAGCGCTTTTAACAACAGCCATTGTCACAAAGCACTTTACATATAACCGGCCCGGACCCCCAGCCTGGACAGCTTCAGCTTCACAGTGACGCTCTATTAGATTACTGGCATGGAAGCTGGATAGAGGGATTCAGCAAAGCATTGTCCATGAAAATTGAATATTCACATCAAACTCAAGCCATATTAATCAGCTCTAAATATACAGAGTTCAGACCCTAATTCTGCAGTAAACGCGATAAAACCTTACAAACTAATAACTTGTACGAATGCTAGACCAACACAGTAGACAGATAAAATAACTTAAGACAGTTTTCTCTTCGTATTATCATCGTATTTTTTTACATAAACCATAAACTCTGTCCCATGTAGTTCTGGCTTGACATAACTGCAAATTTGAAAATCAGACATCAGGAGCATCTGGAGGTCACCCTGAATTACCGAAGGAGCATATTTTGTGTTTTTCCAAACCCAGTCCTCAGGGACACAGTCAGTCCACGTTTATGATCCCTCCCAACTCCAGGTAAAAATGTAAACTACCTGCGGATCCCCAAGGACCAGATTGGAAAACACTGGTTTAGGTCATTTAAATATGTTCTTTAGGAGTTAATGGATCGAGACCAGGATCCGGAGCTGGAAGAGGCCCCTGTATGTCCGCAGCACTGCCCTCGCTGACCAAACCCCCTCGCTGTCCATGGGGAGTGAAGCGAAAATGCCATTTTGAGCACTGGGGAATGCGGGCGGGCGGGCGGCCAAGACGCACAAGCGTGGCAACGCAACATGAGGAAGGGGAAAGAAAAAGAAACCGGCTTCCCAGACCGGCATGAGCAGTTCCGCATATTCCAGGCAGCCTCCCCCACCCCCCGCTGCTGTTGTCACCCGCTTGCAGACTCGCATTCTTTCACGCCACTCCGTGACCTGCTCATCCGCCCCTCGGAAGCCGGCCCCTCGGAGGGTTTTGAAAGACCGCGACTCATGGCCTCCAAACGCAACGCAGAAATAGCTTCACATGGTAAAAGATCAGCGCTACCGGTCTCTTTCTGAATCGCAGATATGCTTTTATTTGTGTATATTTCATGCAGTTTTAAAATTTGTTTGCACTAGGTTTGAACTGTACATACCTTGCTGCGGTATAAAACAGAATTCTCCCAGGGATCAATAAAGTTAATTTCACCCTAAAAAAATTTTGATATTGAAATAATTCTTCTGTATATATTCTATTAAATAGCAGAATAAGAAATTTGACACAGTTTAACCAAAACGACATCAGCTGTGTTCACTATCAATTAACAGAAATCATGTTATTCAGGACTTAGTTTAACAATAGGATCCTGAAGACTGCAAATCTACATGCAGATAGATGCCATCAAAGATTGCCGTCTCATTTGAGCCAATACTACAAAATACTGAACTGAATCTTTATAAAAAGCCAAGTGTGAAGCTAAAAGTACAAATGATACCCCATGGACTCCAGCGGAGCCTGAGGTACTTCGTGAGGACGCAGAACTTCCCGGAACCAGAATTCCTAAGAACTGGTTTTCCTCTTGCTGTTAATCGTGCTTTTCGAAAGCCAGCAGGAAAGCAGCCGGACCCAACAGGGATCCAGACCGACGTCACAGCCCATCTAACAAAAGTGTGACTAAGCTGAGCTGGCTGCATCACCGCCAACCGATTGGTCGAAATGCACGGGGACAAGGCAGACGCGGTGATCTGCATCGATATACGTGCAGCAGAAGTACTGCACATCGGAACGTGCTGACATATTCCCGATAACTCAGAACTTAAAATTTCCAGCCACCTACTTAAAGTACTATAGAACAGCTGAACAGAATGGACTCGTAATGTAATTTTACGCAGCTCGTGCTAATTCCACTGCGATTCGCTCAGGCCTGCCAGCGCAAACTAGCACATAGTAAATCACAATGTAGACGGCGTGAACAGCAAATGAGCATCTCTGTGCTTTTACGTCACTGTCAGTCTCCAAACCCGGCAACGCCTTCACTGAGCCAGCCCTTCTGCAGCGGAAAACCGAAGCGGACCGCGCCGGAACAAGTGTCCCTTCGCGATACAGCTTGGGTACGATCTGGTTCCCGCATGCCAATGGAAAAGCACCGTAAGTTACCGTCCATTTGCTCCCTATTCACAACCCCACAGAGAAGGAAGTCAAGATGCATTTCATTGGATAATCACAACATTCGTATCTGGCTGCTATATAACTGGCCCACGCAGAATTAATATCTCTTTTGAAGTGTATAACCAGATACCACCCCCCCCCCCGAAAAACATCCCACACTGCGGGGCCATTCTGCAGCGTCCTGTTCTGTGCTTTGGGGAAAAGAGAAAGAAAAAAAAAAACATTTAAGTTTGTGTGTGGGTGCTGCAGGAACTTTGTTGTTCTGGGACATAAACATGGAATGCATCGTTTCCTGGAGATCACCGACAGACAGGAACTGATATTACAGGATTCAGGAACATTTACACAAGGATTCCTGGTGTTTTGTGGATCATTGTGTGCTTTTCAGTTCCGGGACTGAATAGTACAAAGAACATTTTGTCACCATTCATAAAGTATGTTTTTTTCTGGGTTTATTTGTCTGTCATACTGATTACCTTGTACCCCCCAAAAAACAAAAATAAAAAAAAGGTTTTTTTAACAGTCTTTCCTTTTATCAAGGGATTAAATCCATCAAGTGACACGTGTGGAATTAACATCAAAGGTAAAATACTTAAAAAAAAAAAAAATCATTTAAAGAACAATGACCCTACTTTTGTGGTTGACTGCTCAGAGCCGAAGTGTAGAAGACAACAGGAAAATGAAGACCAGGCTGAACTTCGTTGTCTGCAGTCCTAGCTGCCCAGGGTAGGCCAGCTCGCCCATGTTTACCCTCCGTCATACTCTTCGGAGTCATGGACATGGCAGAGAGAGTGTCACTAATCTTTGCACTTTTGAAGCAGGGACTGACGTTTCATTCAATCTCCAATTCACATAAACACACACACACACACACACACACACACACACACACACACACACACACACACACACACACACACACACACACAC
>JAABNX020000002.1:2284333-2295889 GCA_015163995.2 Mormyrus lacerda | reverse complement strand
GGGGCAGAACCAGAGTACCCATGCAAACACCACACGGAACCCTTGCAGAGACTCGAACCCAAGTCCCACGGGTGCAAGGCAACAGTGCTAACCACTGCACCACCGTGCCTTACCTTAAAAAAAAAATCATTGCACATTAAAAAATAAATATAAATTTAAAAAAATATAAAAAAAAAAAAAAAAAAAAAAAAAAAAAATCAGCAGACAACCAGTTTCATGCAAAACATAATTGTGTCTTAATACAGAAAAAGATCATTGTCTTCACTAGCAAAAGCATTTCCCTCCCTCCAGCAGCTCAATCTGCTACGTGTTGTGTCGTGGGTAAACTCTCATAATCCCCTTACAAAGATTAACATTCTCTACACAAGGCCAAAGTGCAACCTTCCATTAAAATTACAAAGAAAATAACACCTGCGGCTAAAGAAAGTACGTCTCCCTTATGATATTATAGTTTTGTTTCTGACATCCCAATTAGCAGAGATGTTTGGCAAGTACCAATAAAGCATACATGACAACAGAAGCGCAAATGTATTTTCAGAGATTAACCTCCTAGGGTGCGATTAACGGGGATAAACACCGTAAATAACACACATCTTTGGTTCCTTCGATGACCCACCGAACAGCCGCTTTAAAGGAATCGAAAATGATGAACAAGCTTAACTGTTTTAAGGTGTCTGCCATTCAGCTTAAGTTAGCAGGTAACTCGTAAAAAACCAGGTGATGCAGAATGAAAGACTGAGCGGTTCTCACTCCCTTGGCTTTTCAATCATTTACACAGACAGCAGGGAGCAACAACCCAGCCACTTAAACAAGATGGATAATGAGCCTCTAATGGCGATTTCTGTCACCTGCACCAGGATTCTTCAATACTGGGCACAAAATAAGAAAAGGCAAAACAGGCTGGATATAAATGACTTATCTGGGTTAAAAGCAGAATCCTCCATCCAATATAATACCACAGAACTCAGTTACAGTCAGTGTTTACGATGACTGAACATGGTGGCAGAATCCCTTCACCAGGCATTTGTTGTCCAGATTTTATTGAGAAACAAAAAGTCTGTAAGTGACAAATTAACACCAGATTTGATGTCTTGATGTCAGAGCCTCTAGTGCAGTGCAGAATTAGTCACACAAAGAATGACAGGAAGATAATGGCCAGAACTACACAATGCAACATAAATGCAATCAAGTGCAAATTTTAGACAGAATAAGTTCCCTGAAAGTTCACTATCCATAAATGGGTGACATTCAGAAGGCAGATGACAGGGAACTGGCTGCTATGCAACTTTAAATCCTGCAATGTCAGTCTTTACCTTGTATTCGAAAAACAAAGCGGGCATTGTTAGTCTCAGAACGGCAGCTCATTACAGCTGCCGCACCATTAACAGAAAACCGCCACAAATGTTATAGCTATGGCAGCAGGAAAGAAAGTAAAACGTAAACTAGTTAAATAACACAATAAAAACTCATATGATGCAAACTCATGTTGCAGCAGGTGTCTCTGGCTGTATAATACAATATTGGGTCAGTTTGGGTCCCCATGCAAGTTCTCAGCATTAATTCATTTCTAGGAAACATATAGTAACTGGGGGAAGGGTGCGGCTTGGGTGATCAGACAATTAATCCTGTCATGTAGGCTTATTCATTATATATATGTGTGTGTGTAGGTCTTCAAAAGTATGAAAAACAGAAGCAGTGGGTCCGAGAAGAGAGAGAGAAATACGTAACCGCGGCAACAACAGTTAAAGGAGGAGAGCATGGTTAGAAATTCAGGGAATCATTTATATGTAGCGGGGGAACTATAATACTCTAAGAGGCTCATGAGATGAACTGATAGAAAGAAATTCATCACTGTGTAATACAGTATGCATTGTATATAAGCAGTGCGTTGTTTATCTGGTATTTGGTCTAATGTCTTCTTATTCCATTTGTTTATCAACACAAATATCACAATATTTGAGTTTTATTGACTGCATTAGACATACGGAGACACATAATGAGCATATTGCATGCGCGCGGTGTGAAGCATCAGGCCGGTATCGCGGGTGCTAATCACCCGCAGCCTGTCGCATCGCCGCCGGCAGCATCAACAGGTGTCACCGCACTCACCCACTCTGAACTGGGAGGCGTCGTCACTCGCGCTTCCGTGGTCCTTCGCCAGCATCATGTGCAGGATACCGAAGGAGTTCTGGATCCCGAAGATCGAGCCGTTGCACCAGGTGGCCGCGAAGACCACAAGCCAGCCGAAGCCACCCTCGGGCGGAGCGAACCCTTGTCCGGCTCCGGCGTCCCCGGGCTCTGCTTCATGGGTCCCGGAGTTTGAACACGCCGGAGTTCCGTCCACGCATCCCGCCTCGATGAGGTGCACGCTGTTATCTTCTTTACTTTTACCCGTCTCCCCCTTACTATCATCTCGCTTCCCCGACATACTGGCGGGCTCCTGTTTGGTCGGGTCCATTTCGGAGGCGGCCGATTGATCCCCCGCCCCAGGCGGTCTCTCGCACCTCCGCGGCTCCGCTTGACCATTGGACTCCGCGTCCCCGCGTCCGAGCGCGTCTGCGCCGCCGTCCGCAGCCGGCGCAGCGCTGCTGCTTTCGGTGCGCATCCCTCGCGTATTTCAACCTCAAATTCTGATACTGCCTACATAAGCTAAATTATACTACAGTTTTTAACACCCTTGTGAAAAAGAAATAAATAAAACGATATGCGAGCTAATAATAAGAGAGCAAATTTAGCTAGATTCCGGAAATATGTTTGAAATTAATATCTTTAAATCTTCGAACTACAGCACTTTAGCTAGCGCCACACCGATGCATAAAAACGCGGTTAAAGATCCCAACTTGCAATAGTTTTCGCATATTTTGTAGAGAGCGCCGTGAACTTGTCTTATTTCCTATTCCACCGACAGGCACCTTTGCCTCCGATTGCGTGCGAGGGATTTCTCGCCAAAAAAAGAAGTATTTCACTTTTAATTTCACATGAGTCAGAGATCAACTGGATTATACTGGCAAACCACCCCTACCCCGATTTCCCGGGCTCTCGGCTCTGTTGCAAAATCGGTCGACATCTCGCAAACTGCAAACGGATGACTGCTGGCCCCTCCTTTCCCTGGTTTTTAATATTTATACCCACTACCGAGCCTCCATGCACTCGCCGTGTGTCCGTCGGTGCATCGCCCAGCACCTACTGTGAATCAACAGCCTCCATTGAGCGCATTAACCCCGCCTTTCACCCAGCCTCATCTCCAATGGCCGGTTCCCCTAGACTGATTTATACCGGCGCCGTGCGTGATTACCGAAAGCCCAGCTCGGCCCATGCTCCTTCCTCGGTCACCTTATTTCTGATCCCCGTGCATGGCGCTAGAAACATCACAAGCCCATGCGAATCTATTATTTAAGTTCACCTGCTAAGGCAGCTAGTTCTGCTATGTCTTTTTGCCTTTAAGTTAAACTCCCAGCAACGCTAATAATAATAATGCGAAAACACAAAATCTATAATTATGAGGGTTTGACGAAACCCGTTACGATTTTTTTCGTTAAGTGTCAGTGTCGTTTCGTATAATGGAGGTACAGTTCATGTACGCGTCGGGCTATGGTTGCTGCTTTAACTCCGCCCCGGCATGGAGTACAGTTTACGGCTCTCAACACAGGGGGGTGCCGCTTTACAGTGTGCATATATTGTACAAACTGAGTATATGTATGTATGCATGCATAAGAACTTGTCAGCAAAGTACTATTTTCGGCGTATGAAGGAAGTAACTCTGCATTCAAAATATGCATTCGTACTGAAAGATATTTCAGAAGACATTGCATGCTACCTGAACGTTTTTATCTAGTTATAGACAAATAATAAACTATCATTTAATTCTCTAAACAGTACGGCGCCTGTAGCCATTGCATGCCAAACTTTATGTTAACGTTTTATTCTTTTCTGATTTCCTCCCAGGTTTATGTTAATAAATCAAACTATTCCACAACATTATAATGCCATTTCTAAAGTATAGCCTTTCTATTATTCGTAAGTCTTTCGTTTTCCACTATAGCTGTCCGTGTGAGTGTTGTCAAATTTGCAACAAGGTGATGCACAGCAAGATACTGGATAAAATCAATAAGGCGAATTTTTCAGGAGGCTTTCAATAAATCTGCCCAAGTGTATTTGCTAAATAACATTGTACGATAGTCAGCATCTTATTAGGAAATGCAATTCTTCTCTAATTTACTGGATATTCTAGAGCTCATAACAAGCACTGATGGGTTTTAAAGTGTGCAATATGGTTTATTGCAAAATAAATATAATGTTCAACATCACTTATCCTAAAAGGAAATTGGAATTCAAAATATTGCATTGACATAGACAAACTTTTGACTGTCAGATAGTACACAACCATTTTCCCAGTCATATCATGAACCGTGAAATTCAGCAGACACCTTCCAGAATAATTTGTACGAAGTTGGTGATCCTACGACAAAAAGCTGCCATATGTAGAAGTGAAGAGCATTAAATTTCACTGGTCTCAAGCGTGAGTGAGGTGGAATATGATATACAATACAGTGGAAACCGCATATAGTGTGTATGTTTAGATAATGTACAGCTGAATATTTCATATATTTTTTATCTTGTATTATTGTTTTTCCTTATTTTTTCTCTATATTTTATCATCATGCACAGCTGCTCAGAGTGACCAGGGTTACATCCCACTACATGTTATATGTGTACAACTGTGTACGTGACGAATAAACCTCTTGAATCTAATGATTACATCTGTCTGGGTGAGATTGATTACTATAAGTGGATGATCATTATAACCATTTTTTTCCCTTATGTCTCAGGCAGACTACCATCTAATTGCATTTGTATATTCATTACATGAATATAAGGTAATAAAACTGACAGCATCACTATTTACTGAATTTTATTGACTATTTCAAAATACAGTACAGCTGTTTCAAATGTTTTTTTTAAATTACAGTACTATACAAATTAAATTACTGAACAGTGTGGAATTCAAATACGCTATAATACAGTACAATATTGTACATAAAATATAGCTTATTGTAGTTTCGCTGCTGAATCTCAGTGGCTTGATTTTCATGAGTTTATCATAAACTTTGATGAGTCTATATTCGTAATTGAGAGAAAATGATTTTCTTTTTTCCCTGTCATGTTTTCTGTCCACACAGCATTAGCCTCGGGTAGCTAGCCAGAAGCAGACGAGTTAAGGCAAGGCTAAGTAGGCAAGTTAAAAAAAGAAGAATTTATTGTAATTAAAAAAAAAACTATATGTTATGTATGAAAAGACCAAAAATGAACATTGTAAGCAGACTACTTCATTACTATAAGCAAATTATTTACCCAGTATTAGTACAGGAATGATTCCCAACTTTTTTCCCAACTTTTTTGATCCATATAAGTAGTTGATCACTATAACCAGATCCACTGTATCTAGAAAAGAATGAGCAATGTCAACTCAGACTACTGCTAACACTGATTAAACCCATCACATATGTGGGTTTGGAAAAAGTTTACCCATGCGAGAGCTGAAGCACCCTTTTAATATTTGTTCAAGTGAACATTAGATAAAATTTCACCCAGTCTTATATATTAAATATCCACGTAGGCAAGTAAGGCACAATTATCATCCTCCCCAGCAGTCTGGGATTATTCATATTTAGTAGTTCCACAAGATGGCGCCATATTACCTCTTTCATTGCTGCCAAAAACATCCACAATTAATTTTGTATTCCCATTGTTACAGATTACTGTTTAGGCAAGAATAATGTTCAATGGACTGACATCCTGTCCAGCCTCTACCACTGTGTCCAGTTTTAGCTAGGACTGGTTTCAGCCCCCCCCGTGATCCTGTCCAGGATATGCATTTGATGGATAATTGTAATGTAGCTATCATTATCAAGCTCATATAAGTTAGACATCTCCTCTCTGTAGGGAATTGAGTGTCAACAAGCCTTTCAAATATTCAGCAACGAAAGCAAAATGATCTTATACCCTCTTGTTTTTCCTCTTGTCATTCCAGAAACAATATGAAATGAGTTATCTTATTGTCACCGATTCAAGTGTCAATCTTACGGCTATTTAAGTCGTTACCAAATCAGTAGTGCTATAGTGAATGGGCACAGCCACTTAAATAATAATAATGGGCACTGCTGCAGGTGCCTGCCCTTCACTGCCAAGCTTGCTTTCCTCTACATAGGTATGATGGACAGCAAGTGCGGTACGTGAAAAGAGAATTTTTCCCACAGGGATCAATAACATGTCATTATTATTATTATAAGTGAAGTATAATGTTCCTAAACCATTACAGCATGGTTTTTCACTTATGTTTTTCACACCAGATCCCAGACCTGCTGTTATTTATGGCTGCTGTCTTAAATGTTTCGGAACATTACCTTGTGTCATAAGTAGAAAAATAAAAATACAGTGAATTAGTGAAAAACAGTGAATGTTTCACATGAGGTATTCCTTCCTTCAGTCATTCTTTTCTTCATTACCTTCTCTGGCCTTGGAATTAGAGAGAAAAAATGAAAAGGAAAAACAGAATGAAAATAAAAATTACTGTAATTACATAATTTCAGTAATCATTGTTCATGGATGATTGTGAGTACTGTCAGTTAGAAGCCATGTGCTAATTCTTATGATGTAATCTTGTATTTTGATACATGACCGATTCCATATTCTCAAGAGAGACTTTTTAATGAATCTGGAGCTACAGATAGTTACGTTGAGCAGATTTCGCATTCTGTACTTGGAATTTTCCAGTTTGTTATTGATCAACATTACTGCTCAGATTGCTACACAACATTACTGTAGCATTTTTAACATCAGGATTATACCACAGTTCCATTTTTGAAATGATATTTTGAAACAGAAATACAACAGAAAAACTACACATTCTCTCTCTCTTTGGTAGTTCATTGCCCCAACTTCAAATACTCATATATACATTGTCCAAGTTTCCCCGAGACAATTCTGGCCCTCTGTTGGTAGATTGCATAGTCCATCACTGAGTGAATATTTCAGGTTGTCACTCTTAAAAAGGAATGTGTATCTTTCACTACAGAATGATGACCCAAGTCTATTTTCTGCTGTTGTACTTAAATTAAATGTCAGGAAAGCTGTCAGTGACTCTCCCACCCCCAGTGTCAAAAAGGTGCATTACAAAAAAGAAATTTAAAGTGTTGTGTGAGGGTGTGTTTGATTTAAAACCTGGCACACATAAACAAAACATATATGGGCAAAAAAGATAATAATGTAATACTCAAATATGGCTAATGAATGCTTCTCTACATATAAGTACATAAACAAGTTTCTCTTTTAAGGCCTGTGAAGGGCAACAAGTTAGAAGTACTTGTCTTTCATTTCCTTTCTCACCTTTAGTAAGCTGCAGATTGTCCTGATGCCTGCCCTGATACCTGCATCAAGTCTGTGACTCCATCAGACTCGAGGCCGTCACTAGAGCCAGAAGCACTGTACTCACTTACCAGGATGTGGGGTAATCCAGGCTCAGCTGAGTGACAGGAAAGACAAACATCAGAGCCCAGGATCTCCACCCATTTCCTGTATCTTTGCAAAGTGTAAAATCCCCATCATTTATCTATGTTATGATCAACCAAGATCACGCCACCACAGGTGTGGTAGATATCAAAATTCCCACTACAGTGGTGACTCAGGTACTCTGAGATACTGCAGAGTAAATCCTGCCTGGGAAATCAGAGTTCTTTAGTAATACATGAATCCACTACAAGCAGAAGTTCTCAAACATCTTCTCTCATGCCCCCCTTTGGAAGCAGTCGACCTTCTATAGACTGTACACACCTACAAAAGAATTGCAAATTGTTCTAGAATTATATCAAGTTAATTCATGTTCACAAGACTAGATATTATGTCACACACAATTTTCTATGAACTGAGGGTAGGAAAATGCTGATGTATCTAATAATAACTGAGAGGTATCATACGTGGTAGACAAAGTGAAGAGCTCCAGTCACTCCAGAAATGTGAGTCGGCGCAAAAATGGTTCACCCTGCATCTGACTCTTAGGCAGACGGGCACATGTTCATGCAGTCTGGAGATGAGAATGGATGATTCTCTAGTGAGGTTCTTCTGCTGTGGATGATACAAATGGCAGATGAGATCTATCCCAAGGATACAACAGGAAGACCACAGGAACTTCAACCAGGAAATTTTAGGTTGCAAGTTGTACTACCTAATTTGACTAACAGAAGGTAAGGTTGAACGTAAAACAAACAAAATCCTTTAAATGAGAGACCGCCATGAAGGTAGCGCTTTACCATCAGACTTCCATCTCCCGCTGTACTGGATTCCACTTCAAATTCCAAACATTGATGAGGGACCCTCCCAACAGATGGCGCCCACTTCAAACTGAGCTGTCCATTGGACAATGACTCCAAAGACAGAGTTGTAATAGCACTTGGCTTCACTAGACACACACAAAGGAGAACGGGGTTATCACCAGACACTGAATCCATTTCTGTTGTGGGTTAGTCCTCAGTCTATCAATGACCTACCAAGATTCTGTATCTGTTTCGTAAAATAGGCTGGTTGCAGAGGATGCCCTTCTGCAGAACCATTTATACAGATATTAAATTCTGTGAAATCCATGAGGAACTGTCTGTTGAACCTGCAGCCAATCTTTTTTCCCTCTGGCGCAATATATTGAGGGCACTCCTCAGCTTGTTCCATTCCCTTATGCCTGGGGTGTTACAAATGAGACAGTCAATCACCATTGAGAGAAAACTTGCAACAAAGTAAGAAAGGCTACCTGAAAAAGAAGGGTGAGAAAATTTACACAAAATTATCAAAACATTTATCTTATTACACAAACCAAATGCACTGCAATGAAAGAGTACTCAAAAACAATTTAAGTTTTTAATTCTGGTTTCAGTGCCCATTTGACATTTAGCTGACACTTGTTTCAATAACATTTTACTCTGTTTTGGTAATTTATAAACACATTACTAACAAATAATAATACATTCATAAGACAATATAAACATGGCTATGAATATTTATCAAAAGGCACAACACATTCTAGCCGTGTGTATTATGCATTATGAGCGCTTTATGAAGCTCTCATCTATAATGCACTATAGATACCTTTATAATGCATTATAATAGTCAGTATAAGCATTAAGGATTCTTTGTACTGCATTATAAAGGTCTGTAGATGAAAGCTTCATAGGGCAGTCATAATGCATTATAAACATGACTGAAACGTGTCATGCCTTTTTATAAATATATATAGCCATGTTCATAATGCTTTATGCATGCATTATAATGCACGATGAATGTGTTTAAAAAAAAAAAATGGCCTTAAGTCAAGTCTGCCCATTACATGACTTGTTTTTTCACTGGAGCAAAAAGTATCTTTTAAGGGCCTGCAATAGGTGACTGCCAAGATTTTATCACAGGAGAGGCAAAAATGCTATGTTTATCTATGATATGCAAAACATCCCTACCAGTAGTACAGGCGGTACTGGTAAGCTGGATGTTGTACTCTTCCTTTATCCCAAATGCACTCCATATAGTCCCAGTTGTAGAAAACACAATTGGACTCATTTATCTTGGAGCCAGGGATTCCTGTGGGATGTACGTGTACAAGAAATGATCTCTTAAACCGAAACTACAGATGTTGGTCATCATTTACAAACATGCCCACTGAATTTAGAAGTTTAAAAATGTGTAAGAACTGTAATACACTTAATGTTATTTATAGTACAAGAAACATCTTAATGGTGTGCTGTTTGTCATGTCTTTTGAAAACATTTCCATTGCAATTGAAAATAATTCTGTAAACTCCTGTGTTATTGTAATCATCCGAGGATAGAGCTGGCAGCACTACAAGAAGATCATACTTTAGGTGAAGTGGAAACGTTTATTAACTCTGTCTTATCTCACTGGTTCATTTCACATCATGAAAGACCAACTGATTATTTCCCAGAATTTTGCGCCTTAAGGTTTTAAATCTTTATGCACTGTATTGGCCTGAGGAATAGGAGCTATGAATTTGGACAAGTGGGAAATGTTTTGTCAGTGGCAATACCTTTTCGCTGGGCATTCAGTACAGCTTCCACGGGGGGGCTTTGGACCTCAGTAGAGCTGTTCACACAAGGCCCGCTAATGAGAATCTGGACCTTCACATGACTATCCTTCTCCAGGTCGAACTGGGCACTGTAGCTCCTCTCTCTGATTCTGACAATCTTCCAATGAAAAGACATTATTCTGACTCAGAAAGGATTCAGTCCATAAACAGTCTTCTTTTGATAATGATGAATATAACTAGAGTTGAGTAATTCAGATCCAGAGAGTTAAAGTCCAGACCAAGATTTTATTTCAACCAACCAGTTGAGCATAAAGAGTCGCAGTCACAGAATACGCAAATGGTTGCTTGAAACAAAATCTTGGTCTGGACTTTTACTCTTTGAACCTGAGTTACCCGACTCCGAATCTAATTGTAAGACTGGCTCTGAGCAGATTAAGGAAAGGACCCACTGGTACAGGGATATGCAAGAGAGATTTAGTTTGACATGTCGCATTTAGTTTGACATGTACACATAAATGACTGGCCCATCACCCGACTTCTCACCCACCTGCCACATTACTCACAATAATAATACTAAAATAATAATAATAATAACAACAACAACATTTCATAGATCCATCTATGCGTGTGGGCATACTGCAAAACCGAGCTGCTTTGGGGTCAAAACATCTTCTGAATGACTACCAGAACATCAGTAGATACTTCATTAACAGAAGCCATTGACCATTAGATCATAATTCTTCAAACATGTCATCAGTAAGTGACAGTTCTGGTGTGGTGAGCAGCGCCCTCTCCTTACCCGCGACCTGTTCTCATAGGTATTGTTGTATTCAAGCTGAAAACGAACAAAGCAGTCGGTGACATTGCGCAGGATTGGCGGCACGGTCCAGTTAATGTGAAGCTGACCCAGCCGCCCAGGGTCCATTATTCCCAAGTCAGTTGGAGGATAGGCTACAAAGAAAAGCACATAAACTTAGGCACACTGCAGATCTTTATAGCAAACCCTCCCTCTTCTTACGTAAATTCTGTGACTGTTTCTCAGTTACTCTTGCCAGTCTTCTATTGGAGATTGTTACTAGTCAAAGTAAAAGGGCTACAAAAAATAGAAGATCACATGTGCATTCTCAGTCCATTCTGCATAAGAGGCATTATTATTAGGATTAAATTCTCTGTCTAAACAATACATAAGGCAAAAATTTAGAAGCAGTAAATCTGTATAAACATGTGAAACCATAAATTCCCTATTTATAGATTTCCACATACCTGTTTTAACAGGGAACTCGGAGATGGAGAATTCTGCTAACGCCAACAAGGCCATCAGTTCCCACAGGGCTTTGCACCACACGCTCCCAGTCATTGCTGTCCTGCTAAGAGCAAAGTTAGGGCCTGGATCTAGTTAACCATTCAGTTGTGCATAATTCATTTCTCTAAGATAGTAAATTGTGAATTAAAAAACATTATTTAATACATATAGCTTT
>JAABNX020000002.1:2258620-2284089 GCA_015163995.2 Mormyrus lacerda | reverse complement strand
TTAGATCAATGTCACATATTTTATATAAGTGACAAACATTTTGTTTATTGTTTCATAAATTTCAATATATATATATATATATATATATATATATATATATTACTTTATATGTATTGTATATACATATACTTTAAATATAATGAATATAAATATTACCGTATCAAATGAAGACTGACTGAAGAAAGAAATGTGTTCAGCTGCGTGATCCTGTCAATCTTATTCACCAGTAAGAACCTTCTTCACATCACCCTCTTCAGCTGAGCTCCATCACTGATGAGACCAGGGCTGTGCAGGGTGCTTTTCTGCATTATGCAATGTGCCATATAAATTAATTGACAGTTCACTCAGCCAATCATCTGTTGGCGGGAGACAATTAGCAGCTCTGATTGGTCCCACCTGTTATTCACTTTATAAGACCGTCTGCAATCAGTGCGGGGTATTATTGATTGCGTGGCACTGTTTTGATTCTCGGCCAGTCCTGACATGCTGCCTTTTCGTCCCATTCCCGAGTCTCTTCTCCGTCTCCCTCGGTCGCTCCTCTCATTACCAGCTTTTGTCTCCCGTGCCTGTGAGTCACTCCTTAGGATCCGTGACCCATACTATGAAACTAGCCTGCCGATTCTATCTCCGTTTGCCTGTCCCCAAATAATGCCTCTGTTACCCGCACTTGTGTCTCCGTCGTTCTCTATTTACAAATACTGAATCACGTTTTATCGCTGTATCTATCTCCGTATATGTACTACTACCGCCTATACCTGCGGTTTTAAAGTACATACTCCCAGACATCAATCGAAACCACCACGAGCACCCAGGCGACATCTTCGGCACAGTGATACCATTGTCGTATGGAGTTCGGTAGGGAACAAAAGTAGTTCCTATATATTAATATGCTTACTACTAAATCAGCGGATTATCTGAGTAACCGGTTCGTGAGTTTTGGTAACAGACGTTGCTGTTGAATCTTTCTAATTCATTTTTGGTGCTTTAATCACCACATGAAAAATCCCATTCAGTCCCACCCAGCAGAACGACCTAGATGGATAAATCGCAATAAAGCCCCCCTAAAATATGTATTTTTCATTTTTGGGGTGAACTTTCCCCTTAAAACCCAAAAAACTGAGTCATAATAGGATAACATTTGAGATATACCCTTTAGTGTCTCATGCCATTCATTAAAACTTTTGTGAATTTTATAACTGTAAGGTAGAAGCATATCAACCCTTCAATATCAAAATACAGAGATAAACAATAATTAAAATTCAAGAGGAAAAAAACATACCAATACACTGGCCATTAACAAAAGTCACTTATTTTAATTATCTTTATCAGTGAAACATTTTTCATTCTACAGTCATCCTATACTTTATACAGAAAACATTTACATGTTGCACACTTGACCATATTTGGATTAAAAAAAATATTTAAAAACAGTTTTTAGGGGCGGTTGGCAAAATGACAATTTCCAGCAAAGTCAGCTCTCAGCTCTTAAGGTACATTTGAAATGTTTCAGCATTCTATTTTAGGGAACAAATACTTGATTTTTCCTAGGTTAACTGCAATGGGAAACAATTTTGGCAGTTACACTGGAAATCAACTAGGAAACCGTCAGCTATTTCAAAGCTCAACATCTGTGCAGTGAGAGAAGTCTGGGACTTTGTTTTGTTTTTGTGTGCTTTTTGGCACCATTATGACATTCAGGTATTTTTATTCAGTGTTTATAAACAATGAGCCCAGAGTTCAATTTCGTCTATGTTTAGAACTCCTCACTAATAAAACCCAGAATTGATCCATTAGCATCTGTGGCTGAAAAACACACAAGCTTGCGTGTCAAAAAAGCTGAATGTTTTTGTGTGAAGCGATGGTATTTTGTTGATCTGTATCCAGAGAACATCCTAAGAGCCCTTTAAAACAAAATTTAAAAATGAAATGTATTTCACATTGTTTCTTTAACCATATGAAAGTAACAATAATAGCATGTCAGCCTTGATCATATGCAGACTCCAGCTGGGTGAACTTACCATCATTGGTCTACAAGATCAGCAGAATAAAACTTTGGTATCAGGTGTTGAAATCTGGACATAAGGCACAACTCTCATTAAGCCAAGGGTGGTCAAATTCGATCCTGGAGAGTCACCAACTATTCTAGCACAATTGGCCTACTTGATAATTTATGTTTTAGTTGTTCTTTGGTGCAGACCATCAGTCAGTCTGCTATCACCTGCTTGTAGACGGAAGAGCACCTCATTTTGTCAGCATAAGTTAAGTCTTAGTCGTGACATGAAATATGAACACATGATGTACACATGGGACTGTGACGTGATTGTCTCTACAGGAACATCTCTAAAGAGACATCTAAAGAGGTTTCCCTCCCAATCTCTAAAAGTTCCTCATCTCTCTCAGCTCCTGGATAACGGATAACAAAGGATAACGGCACTCTTATCCTGGAGTTCATTACATAAAGGTGAATGTACCATGAAGACAGACCATGCTATGTGCTAAAGCCACACGTCACTCCATCCAGCTCGATCAGAGCCGACACCTCGCTCTTCTTCTCTGCCGTTGAAGATACCTGTTCAGACTCTTGCTCCTGTTTAACGTTTCCTGTTGCACATGGAACAACTTCTAGTTTTTTTCCATGTCTTGTGTCAATCATGACCATGCTCGGTTCCTGAAATCTCCTAGGCCGCTAATAAATATCCCCACCCCCTTCCCTGTGTCATGTGTTCCTGTCAGCAGCAAGACCCCCCAGGCGTCCACTACAGCCGATCGTTCTGCTTTGCCGTCTCTGAAAATGACATTTAGGGGGCTGATCACTCTGGCAGCAGCATGACAAAGGAAGCGAGACAGAAAAACACCAACACATTAGCAATGACACCAAAGACCGTCATAAAAAATAAGTTATGAATATTTCAAGTCAAAGTATGAAAAAAAGTTCAGCATATATCAGCATTAAAATAAAAAAGTAGAAACAGCAGGGGAGACTACAAGTCTGACCTCACGCTCTGCAAGTCGGGCAGCATGTCAACGATGTTTACTAAAAATGATCTAGAAAAATGAAGGTACAAAAGAAGGCTATGTGGAAGTTCGCCACTTTAAGACCAATGTCAGATACTAGTCAACAACACTGCACTGGACAGTGCTGTCTCTTACAGAGAGCATATCGAATTATGGGGTCAGTTTTGTGTGATGTGCCAAATTCGAATATGAAGCCTGAGCGCTTTCTATCTTTGAAATTACAACCCGGACTAACCCCTCAGAAAAGCTGAGTTTAAAAACGATAGGTGGGGAATATGGCTGCAGTAGTTTTAACCTGCCCACTCCCCCCTTCCCCCCAACTCACAGTCACATAAAACCATTGCCCCTAAGAAAGGGACAGTGTAGGATGGCTTCATACAGATGGGAAGCGTGAATCTCTTCTCCATCCTCAGTCAGCTACAGACAAACGTTTTCGCTCACCACATACATTAGGGGGGTGAGCTGGGTGTAGTAACCTTCAAGTACATGGTTTGGGTGCCGATCCGGCCCGAGATGCAGTGATACGCCGAGGCTCCAGGCCGGTCCGGTCCAAGGTTCTGCTCTGCAAGGCGGATGCCAGTAAGGGCTGGGGAGATTCGGGGCAGCTATGAGGGCTACACGGCGGACAGCTGGGTTGGCCTCAGCGCCGGCAAGTCCAACAGAGCCTGGACCGTCACGCCAACCCGAACGAGCCCCCTCTCCTCCAGGATGTGATGCGGCAGACATATTTTGTCCTGGTGAGACATATATTACCAGTGAAAAGTCTGAACACACCTACTGAAAATCATTTGCTTTTTAGGATAACGACCCTAAGCACATCTTGAGGTTATGGAGCGATGGAGTTTTGCGACAGATGACCTGGCCCCCATAATCACCCCACCTAAACCCTATAGAGCTGGTATCAGAGCAAGTAGCCAACCTATGCCCAGATCTTGTGGAAACTCCTTCAGGACTGTTGGAGAAGCATTCCAGGTGGCTACATCTGGAAGCTGCTTGAAAGAACGCCAAGAGTCTGCAATGCTGTCATCGAAGCAAACGGGGGGTTATTTGAAAAATTAAATTTCATAAAATTTTGAGATGTTGAATACTTTTCTTGGTCATAGTAATATCTGAAATGTATTAGTTCATTTCCTTGAGGGCTTTTACTATAAGGTGAATAACATAGCTAAAATAGAAACAAATTTATTTAAATCAGGTGTGTCCAGACTGGTCACCTGTACTGCACACTGTCCCTGTCAATAATACAATATATTAAAAAAAATAAAAATACGCATCAGCAACAAAGTTTCATATTTGTGAACACCAGTACTGTTTCTAATTATATCAGCCATTGAATATGTGTCTGGATTATCACTCTCTGCATCAGACAGGGCCCCTCCCACACCGGCCTGCTGACGGTTTTTTACCTGCGGTACACCAAGCTTCTTACACGCATCCAAGAAGTTCTCCACGTTTCTGCGACATTTTGCCATGCTCAGTTTTGGCTGCAGGACAGATAACAGGAAATTGTGGATTGTGGAACCGCACCATTCGAAAATACTGTCACGCCAGATGTTCCAGAAGAAAACGGCTTGAGGCGGTTTCTTTTAATGGTGTTATGCAGCAACATTTTGTGTTTTTCTTGTTATCCGTGGCAGTTTGCTTTACTTACAGTAGTATTACAGTAGCATTTGTGTTAGTATATTAGTTCTTTGTGCTGATTCTGAGTGCTGTTCTTTTGCAATTTGATATTGTTATAAGCAACTGAGGGATTATTTACCTTTTTATACAATTCCTGATGATACTACAAATAGTCTTACACACAGGCTAGTAATGCAGACTCAATGACTACCAATGGCAGAATTAAATACCATGCCTGTGATAAAAATTGCACTGTAATCCAAATGTAACTCAGAATACATTATGGTGGTGACCCCTGACTGGAATGCACAGCATTTTTACGCGACCCTAAGCAGGATGGGATGTTAATTTGCTTAATGCAGGGTTTCACAATCCTGCATTAAGTTTTTGCAAGTTCTTGTTTCCCACTGGGAGCTGGGAGGGAGTAAAAGTGTGGATTGCCTGTGGGAAACACTGGCTTAATGAAAAGCAGGAAACATACTCACCACCGCCGGCGAGGGCACATGTATGCTGGCCACAGAGCGAGGCCGAATGTGATTTGCCAGATGACACAAAACCACACCGTCCATCAGCGCGATGCCAACATCTTCGGGAAGAAGTACCTTCAGCCTGGACTCCAGGTTCTGCACAGGCATCATCACAAGAACATCCATCCTTTGCTGACTGACGGTTGTGCTATGAGGCTCTCAGAGTTCAAATTAAAATACTAAATTTAAAAGTAAATGATTACGCACTATAAATGACAAAGACTAAGACTGAGAATAAAAACATTTTTCCAGTAAAAAATGGTCTCGGCCCAGGTTATTTTCAAAATGTAAATTTATCTTGTTCTCTTGTCAAAACTAGCAAACGTGAAGAACGTTTTTGGGCATGTGAATAATGTGAGCCAGGGTCCCTTGAGCAGTTGGAGGCTCAGGCCCGATATGATTACCAGGAATTGAACCCACAACCTTTTGGACACAGGCGCAGACCCCCTAACCCAGTGTTTAAACATCGCCCAACAGAGAGCATACATCGCTAAGTGCAGCCCACAAAGAGCGAAATACAACACGACACCTGTCGCAGAAGCTTGATCTGTTCCATTTCCTCTCTGATGTGCTCCAGTTTCCTTCGAATTGTGAAGCCAGGTCCATACTCCTGGCAGCTTCCTCTGGAAAAGGCTGCACCATTTGCACAAAACGTTTACAATTAATGTTGAACGCGACTTCCTACTGAAACCAACACTTTAATGGTAATCGGCCACAAATAGAAGCAGCTCTCTACCCCCTTTTTACTTTAAATCGAGGAAGTTAACAGGATGCCAACTCTCAGCGGGCTGTATTCTGAAAATAGGACATGGTTTTGAAAGGAAATAATGAACAGTAGCTTTTGGGAAAAAAAGTCAAAAAGTTTCCCAGTTAATAATAAATAGAGGAGCAATGACAGAGATGTGTGCAATGACAGAATCTATTATGACTACATGAGTACTGACTGAATCATGCCCCTAATTCAGAAGAAAGACTAAACTGGTTTTTGTTATAGGAATTCCTCTCCTAACAGTACTGCATGTAAACATTTGTGTTGGCTGCAATAACCATAAGACGGTGAAGGTTAGTTTCAAAGGCCGAAAGAAAACACGTTATATAATAATGATATAAAAGTGGAAACTGTGCATTATGTGCTTGTATATTACATTTTTGTGGTTTATAGGGTAAGCAATTTATTTCTTTGGACATCTTATGACAGTTTTCTGTTTTTGATTGAGTCGAAAAACAGACGCCTGGCGCTAGTGCTCAGTCAGCTTGTCAAGAGAAGCAAAATATTAAAGAGTTTCAAGAATTATTAACCCACGACAAGGTTCATCTATGTGACCCAGAAGCAGCAACACCAGACAATATGTAGAGTCATTATAGCAAGAAGCAAACAACAAACGCCAGTAAGAACAGTAATAACGATAATAATGATGATCGTTTGTAGAAGAACATCATCCTCAGCTCATCTTCTTGTATGTGATCCTTCTGATGTGAATTTAGTTTTTTTCCACAATATGAATTTTAAATTCTATGCCATTGCTTGGCTTTGTTTAAAAAATCCCTTAAAAATCTAGGAATATGAGCACAGTATGAAAATAGTATGATATAGCGTGAGTGACAGTGCAAAGTGTGTGATATAACATGAGTGACAGCGCAAAGTGTGTGATATAGCATGAGTGACAGCGCAAAGTGTGTGATATAGCATGAGTGACAGCGCAAAGTGTGTGATATAGCATGAGTGACAGTGCAAAGTGTGTGATATAGCATGAGTGATAGTGCAAAGTGTGTGATATAGCATGAGTGATAGTGCAAAGTGTGTGATATAGCATGAGTGATAGTGCAAAGTGTATGATATAGCATGAGTGACAGTGCAAAGTGCACACATTTGTAATAAGGTCTTCTTACCTGATCTTGGCTTTAAGCCAAACACAGCTGTACTAAAGTCTGCAGAATCCACGCCATCCTAATTTTGCACGTGCAAATATAAAGAGAAAGAAAGAGTTCATGATGCATCGAGACTCTTCTGTATTTTATATGGTACTTCACTATTCTAGAAATTATGTCAATAAGATTGAACTGGAGCACAGTCAATGGGACTGTTTCAATGGGTATAGCTGGTAACAGCATACAGGTGGAAACGAATGCTGTGATGGAATTGCAATGATAAGTAGGAAAATTTACGGGGACAATTTACAGTACACAAGGTCACGGGATAATCCGAGAGGAGATTAGACCTCCTTAAATACCATATCAGATACAACAGAAAACCAATTAAGCTCAACATTTTCCTAAGCGCAAACTTAATATAAATGCAAAAAACAAACACGCAGCTAATACATTTCCTGCAGTTTATATATATGTGCCTTGCAATGGTTGGCTTCCTGCCAAGGGTGTATCCCAGCCTATGTCATCCTCTATATACAACACCTATTTTAATAGTTTTTTTAAAGTATTTTGCAATAGGACAAAAACCTGCTATTAATTTTTTTTTTCCTGGGAAAGCAGACATCATCAAAACAAAAAGGCTTTGGAAAACTTATGCCTTACACTTACAGAACTTTTAAAAAGGAGTTCACCTTAAGGGTAAACTTTTATCGCATTGTACACTGGAAACTGTTAGTCTCCACTGAGCCTAATACTTATTCACATAAACACACCATTAATATCTTGGCAAAATTTTTAGTATGAACTTCTCACCCTTAACGTCCCTCCCAAAACATCTGCTTTTACCAGAACACCCAAAGAGAAGCTTCCTTAGAAAACAAACTTGCAGAAACAGCACTAACATTTCCTGTCCTGCATCACAAGTTTTACAAAAGGATCACTAAACGGGTGGGGGTGGCACTTAATTTACACAAATTTACCAAATCAACAAAACGAAGATATGAAGTAAAATGTTAATTTTAGCTGAAATTAAACCACTCAATCATATATCTAAATATTTTGAAATAATAATTCAAACTGATCTGAGGATGGTGCAGTGGGCAGCCTTGCAGCCTCACATCTCCGAGGTTGGGGGTTTGATTTCATTGTTGCGTGGGGGGGGTTCGCATGTTCATCTTGTGTTCTATTAGGTTTTGTCAGTTGCAGGTTCCTCCGGCATGCAATTATGTCAGGTACTATCCTCAAATCTGATTGTGTGTGCGGACTTGTTCCCTGTGATGTGCTGGCATAACATAGGGCAGGGGTCTCCGACTCCGATCCGGGAGAGCTACTATTCTACCTGGCCTCTGATGAGCCACACCTGCTCTCAGGTAAATACCAGGAACAGGTGTGGTTCATCAGAAGTCAGGTAGGATAGAAAACCTACTGAACAGTAGCTCTCCAGGACCGGAGTTGGAGACCCCAGGGGTGTAAATTATGGTGGGGGTTAGGGGGTTGTAGCTCCCACAATAATCAGAATCGGAAAATAGATTAAAGATTAAGATTAAAGATTAAAAAAAAGACTCCTCACTGCCTCCTTGATGGACGTATGTGTTTGCATTTACGTTTGTTTTTCTCTCTCTAAAGTCACCACAAAATACAACAACAACACATTTGCATAGCAATGTCCCACTTTTCGTGGCTAGACAAGATTAGAATTCTGTGTTATAAATAAATCTGTTAAAATCATTCACCAAATATTAAATGATTACACTTAATGTATTATAATTTTTGGGAGGCTCATCTTATGTTGAATTACAACTGCCACCTAAAAAGCCAAGTGTTTTATGGCTGAATGAAGAGACATAAAGCCGCACGTCTGACTCGCAGGCCTGTAGCGTGGGGGTGACATCGACCTGCACGCAATACATGAGCCTTTTTCGAACTATTTCTAGGCTCAACAGAGGCACCAATAGGATCAATTCCAAGCCAAAGCTTCCATGGTTACTTAAGTAGAGGTAAATACATAAGCAGTTGAAGATAATAAACAAGGGGTGACATGGTGGTGCAATGGTTAGCACTGTTGCCTCACACCTCTGGGACCCGGGTTTGAGTCTCCACCTGGGTCACCTGTCTAAAGACATGCTGAGGCTAACTGGAGTTAATAAATTGCCCGTAGGTGCACATGTGTGAGTGAATGGTAACAGTGTGTGAGTGTGCCCTGCGATGGGCTGGCCCCCTGTCCAGGGTTGTTCCCTGCCTTGTGCCCATTGCTTCCAGGATAGGCCCTGGACCCCCCGCGACCCAATAGAATAAAGTTGGAAAATGAATGAATGAAGATAATAAATGATTTTTTGTTGATGCAGTTACAGTAGAAGCCTGAGGGCATGCTTCATTCAGACAATAAAATAACTTTAAACTTGCTTTTCAGAAATGTACTTTTGACCGCATAATATGCGTAGTGATATATTCAGTGCAAGACTTCTATGGGGGTATTACACAAAGCAAGATTTCTTAGCTGGGATAACTTAAGCTCAAAATCATGATTGCCCAATTGCAATGCTCTTCACTTAAGAAATGATTGTCCAATAAGAATTTAAGTTAACCCAGTTGACTGAGAAATCCTGCTTTGTTGAATACCCCCTTGATGTGAGCTGGGCCAAGGCAACAAATCGATAAAGTCCAGATTTCCCTGAGTTTGCTTTGCGGTTTGCAGTGTGTAGTCCTGTTGGGTTGTGGGCTACCGCCACATTTCACTCTTCAGGTTAACTACAAAGTGTTTTCAGAATCAGCTGATCATTCTCCATGGGCGGATGCTGAGGTCCACAGGCTTGACACATCTTGGTACTCAGCGGATTAATCATAGCAGTCTGGCAAGAAAAAGTTAGACGGTTCTCGTGGAGGATTTCATCACTGGAACGCTTTCCAATTAGAAGCTAACATTTATGTGCAAGATTCAGATGGATGCTAGTTTCTGGTTAAATAGTTACGTGATTTAAGTCTTTAATAACGGAGCATGTGGAAGCCGCTAGAATTCCATTCAACTCATTTGAGTTTCGCACCAATGACCAATGAGTCCTGGCCGCCCAACACCCTGTCAGGGGTCAGAG
Organism: Mormyrus lacerda; assembly: GCA_015163995.2. Lineage (NCBI taxonomy): Eukaryota > Metazoa > Chordata > Actinopteri > Osteoglossiformes > Mormyridae > Mormyrus > Mormyrus lacerda. The sequence continues at coordinate 2,273,969 of JAABNX020000002.1, read as the reverse complement.
GTCGGCAGGTATTCACTATGGCTGACCATGACGACCCCACAAGCCTTGCTGTGTTGGAGATGCTTCAACCTATACATCAGGTCATAACAATTAGGCTCCCATTAAAGTCACCCAGGTCATTATCCCTGCCCACTTCCTCTGCATTCAACATGTCAACTACCAGTACCAAATATTAGCTTACTGTCTAATATATCCCAGAAAGTGAGAGAGGTGACGTCATTTTCTTCATATAAGAGGGGTCATAATAATTTGTCTCATCTGTGAATGGACATTGTTTCACTTCAGTGCATATATACCAGAATGTCCTAAGCTGGAATTCTGAATCTCTTTTTCTAAAGAACTCCCCATAAAATTATTCATGCGAATTACATTCCAGAACTGCTTGCCCGTATGTGTTGTTTTCTTCCTTCGCTAAAAGCCTTGGCCTGCAGGGAATGCAGGAAATGCCTACATGTCTGAAGAACACTGTCAGGTTCCCGACAAAAATCACAGAGTTCTTAGGAACAGACTTCCAAAGTATTGGATGTTTACAAGTATGCAGTCATTAAAATATTGGCCCATCTTTATTCGCACTTCAGTGAAGCAGAAATTAAACTGACAATTTAATTTTAGATGCATTGAAATGCAATTTGTTATGCATTTGCAATTCTCTATACTCCAATTTTCATAAAATAAATATCCCTTACAAAATCTAAACCAGCAGTGGTCAGGGGCTTCTGACAAATAATGAGGCTATTCAGAGAACACAGTAAATGCCTCATCCACCAGCATAAATGGGCATAATTGGTCAAGATTATGCCAATTACAACATTACAAGGGTCACTTTTAATGCAGAAGATAATTACTATACAGGGGATTTTGACAGGGCACAATAATAAAGATACTTAGTTTTACTGTTTTACTTTGAATGTTTCAGAATAATCAGAGAAGAGAAAATCTTTCATTATGTTTTTCCAGAGACGAAACTTCAAATATATAACACTTGACGGGATGCCAATCTATTGCATTTTTGGTAAGTTCATTAAGGGAGAGGTGTCAAAAACTACACCTGCACCAACAATAAAAATTGAATCCTGGTTGTGTATCACATACCAGTCTTCCAAAGTTATAGAATCATACCTTTTCTTTGATCACCCCTGCTTATTTTACATTCATTTTAACCTGTTTAACCAACGTTTCACAATATGCCACCCATTTTTTTCACTCTGTCACTTGACTGAGCTTTATATTCGCACAAAGATATGAATTCTTGTATTGGACTGTACTGTAATGTTGTCTTATGCTGTTTGAGTTGTATTTCTCATAGGTTGTTTACGTTTTTAACACCTGGCTGCAACAATTTTTCCACTAGAGGGATAATACATTTGACTTGACTTGACTTGTACTAATCAAGAAGCACTAATGCTATTTCACTACAGCATCTCCTGAAACATACAACACTAGTGCTGATTAGGAAGTGAATATGGCTAGCAAGCCACACTCCCATGCCATGCAGTATATTATATGCTGTTACCGACCTACTGTATTCGTTATGTTTGTCTCCACTGGGGGGAACCTTAAACAAAGACTGACAGCCACCTGAACACGACCAACGAGTCACTGCTTCTTTGAGGCTAGTGTTTTTTATTTTTTTTCTATTAAGAGTTATGAATATCTTGATGATCTATCTTCTGTGGTGCTAGGCAAAGGGATTTTGATAATCCGTTGATCTTAAATTTTGTTAACATGGTTCTGGTACTGCTAATTAATATGTTATCAACAGGATTTGGCCAGTCAAATCTTTCTTTTGCTTTCTTCTTCCTAAGCTATTTACTTATCAGTATAAAAATATTTCTGCATCACATTGAAATTTGACTAAGTAGGGAATTACAATGTTGGTTAAAAACTTCTCAGTTATATATTTCAAACTGCGGCAGATGGAAACAATAACTGCACAAACTGCTAGATTATATTATGGATAAATTACTTACCTGGCCAGTAAAATCTTTCCTTATGGTTCCTTCATCTAAAGAGGCACTAGTGGAGAAAAAAACATGTTGTCAGTGACGGTACACGCTGTCATTGATGGTACATGCTGTCAGTGACGGTACATGCTGTCAGTGATGGTACATGCTGTCATTTATGGTACACGCTGTCAGTGACGGTACATGCTGTCAGTGATGGTACACGCTGTCAGTGACGGTACACGCTGTCATTGATGGTACACGCTGTCAGTGACGGTACATGCTGTCAGTGACGGTACACGCTGTCAGTGATGGTATATGCTGTCAGTGATGGTACATGCCAAGTTTTCAGCGTGAGTGAAAATAAATTCTGTGCACTGAATTTCACAAAGAAACTAGCACATTCAGCTTTTACTAGGCATCTTATAGTTTAAGTGGCTGTTTTATCACTTCTCCAGTAAGAACCTAGTCCTTGTGATGTTTGATCTAAATCGCTCTTCTTTCACCATCTTGTATTGTTGCACTGTATTGCATAGATCTTGCTTCAACTAACTTGAACTTGGTAATGATCCCTCAACGGAAGCTCAGCTTAGCTGCAGTCAAAGGTGGAGATTTCAGGTCCAGAGTACAAATACAGACCAAGACTTTGTTTTAACCAACCAGTTGAGTACTCTGTGACTGTGACTCTTTATACTCAAGTGGTTGGTTGAAACTAGACCTCTGGGTGCAATTATACCTTATATCTCTATCGAGTTCATCATGTATTATCTTCCTTGTCTGTATGCCTATTTGGGAAAAGGCATCTGCTAAGTGAATAAACGCAGCTTCAAGTAAATGTCGTCTGATGACTTCTTTTTAAAGTAGAACCTTTGACTCCAACACCGGAGGTGAACCGGAACACCAAAGCAAGCTGTTAAAGCAGCTGCCTCCTGGCAAACAGGGAAAACGCCAGAATGACGGGATACCTTCGGAAGGCTCCAGGGGGTGGCCTTCGCCTGGAATACGTGCCGTTTTCAGAATGGCTGAGGAACCTGCAGATCAAATGTGAGTCAAATTCAGAGTCGCAACACTTTCCATGCATGTCAGTGTCGTCTCTCAGCAGATAACCACAGTGGAAGTATTGTGGCTGATTTGAGAATGTCGCCGCCTGTTCCCCCAGAAGGGCGCTAACACAGAGCTCTTAGGAAGTGATGACTCAGTTTTACATGCCGTGCAGAAACCACAAAACCAGGCACTCCAAGATGAGTCGAGAGACGTAGAGGGAAAGAGAAAATAAAGACAGGAAAATTACTGGGGGTTTTGAAAGTAGTGAAGCGCAAAACAGACCATTAAGAGATCAGCTGTTTGCAAATGAAAATAATGGACCTCAAACAGTAAAGGCATTATTCTCATTCATTTTCATTCCAATCAGAGCCCCGAGTCAATAGCTGTCTGATACAACACCTCCCATTCAATATTTCGAACTTCCTTTTCTGGAAACCTCTGCCTGCTTTAGGGCCACTGTAAACAGACTTCTCCACTCAGAGGCGCCACACTGATGGCTTAAATGAAGCTAACATAATCATTGAATTTCACTGCACTATTCCAGTTAACTGAGCCATCAGTGAATTGATCTTTGTCATCGCACTTCGGTCAAAACGACAGCATATCAAGACCTCACGCATTTCTATTTTAAGTGCTCAATATTTAAGAAAACTGAGTTTTGTTTGTAGGATGTAAAACTTCAGATATTGGTTTTCAGCTAGTTCTTTTGGTAACACTTATAGAAGTAATTTATAATGCATTATAGATACCTTCATAATGCAGTATAATGCATTCATGAAGTATAAACACCATTATAATTATTTATAAAAAGGCATAACACATTATAACCATGTCTATTATACATTATGAATACTCAGTGAAACTGTCATCTATAATGCACTATAAATACCTTCATAATGTGTACAAAGCATCTTTAATTCTTATACTGACCATTATAGTGCATTATGAATTGTAGTGAATTGTCAGTGTGGATTGTCTATCCTTCCACTATGTTCTGCTGTAACAGTGTAACAGTGATCTGTGCTCATGTCCCAGTGGCCTGTTGCTGTTTATTTGGTGGAACTGTTGTACAGGGATTTTTCTTTGTAAAGCTGGGAATCAACAGGTTCTATCTTATCTTAGTGCAAAATTGCCCTGTTGATAAACTGATTATTCTCAGATGTAAATTGGTGTTCATTTCCATGTAGTGAGAGAACCAGGACTCAGAGATTCCGGCTTGTATAGCCAACGTTCAAACATTAATGAGAACGTCAGCGTGAGAACGTCAGCGTGAGAACGCGGAGATGGCCTCAGGCCTCAGGAGCACACCTGTGCTGCTGCTGCTGCTCCTGCTCCAGGAGCTCATCCGCCATGCTGCTTAGGTCAGTGATTTCCATAAGGTCCTCCACCTTCTCCTCTTCTTCTGAAACTTGCTCCTTCTCTGAACTAAAAAGGGAGGAGTGGCACGTTCACCCACAATCCTCTGCACCCGAAGAAACACCGGCGCCCGCTATGGACAAGGGCGGCTCACTCACCCAAGTTCTTCTTTAAGGTCATCGTCTTCACTCTGAAGCACCCTCTCGAGCTCCTAAAGAAAAGAAAATGTTCAGCACTAACCCAAGCCTGTTATGCTAATGTTCTCACATAGCAGAAAATCATCAACATGCTCTGGGCACTCCATTGTGCTTCTTCTGTCTGATAATTCCTACCATGTAATCCCTCCCAGCAGGGTACTCTGACCATGTTTTGCTTTCCATGGTGCTAGATAAAGGGATTTAACTTACGATAGTCCATTACGCTTAAATTTTGTTGACACGGTTAATAACATGTCAACAGGATTTGGTCATTAAATGCCTTTTGCGTTCTTATTCCTAGGCTACATTTAGAAATATAAATTTGCTCTCCTCAGAGTAACACTACATCTCTGCACACCTTTTCTGAACTTGCTCTTCTTATGTCTGCTCTAAATTAACATTTACCCCATACCATCAAAGCGGTGAGAAATATCCAGTTAAATCTAAGACCTAAATTCAACGTGAGAAGAACTCATTTCAACAGCTCCCTCTACTGAATGATCATACTATCTTCCTACTCTTCCTTACCTCAGAAATGGACAAAATTGTCCAAAATCTCAACAACTATTCGCTTCCCACCTCCCTTCAGAATATCCATCCACCAAATTGATTAAATGAGTAAGACCCCTACAAATTCACTCACTGGCCATAAGCACTTATCCAGTACCTGACTGCAGGAGGCCAGCAGGATACAGAGGAAGCACATCTGGACTGGAGAGCCATCACTCACAGGACAAGCACTAACCATTAAGTGTTATTTAGGGTTGCCGATATACCTAACACACACACACACACACACACAGTTGTATAATCATATCCTTTTGGGGACCGCTCATTCACTTCTATGGGAAAAATGCTAATGCTAACTATGACAACCGTAACCCCTACCCTGCCCTAACCAAAACCACAAGTAACCAAACAAACTACAAGAGCTTTTGCATTTTCATTTTTTTTGGGGGCTGTCCATTCATTTCTATGGACATAACCCTAATCCTAACTATGATAACTCTATCCCTCTAACCTTAACCATAAGTAACCAAGCAAAATACAAGACTTTTGGCATTTTTACTTTGATTGCATTCACAGATTTTTATAAAATTGAGGTTATCCAAATGGGGACTTGAAGTAGTGTCTCCAAAAGTAAGGAAGTTTCAGGTTTTACCGCATTTTGGGGACATTTTGATATATAATAAGAGATATAATATCAAGGGCCTCCTCCCGGTTGGACGTGCCTGAAACACCTCCCCAGGGAGTCTGCTAGGAGGCAGTCTAGATAGGTGCCCAGTCCACCACAGCCGACTCCTGTTGATGGTGAGGAACAACAACATCTCGACTTTCAGTACCCTCGCCCCCCCCGAATATCTGAGCTCCACACCCTAGATCTGGCCGGCTCAAGAGCTGTCGGTGTGCTTTACTCCATTGGTGTTATTTGCTTAGGAGTACAGTTGGCCTAGTTTAGCCCCTAACCTTCAAGCAAGCCACATAGCTGGTGTTGTGGTGTGTGTCCCCCTCCGTCAGCTCCTCCTCCGCCATGAGATCCGCAAAGTCGCTGGACTCCCGATCTGTGGAGAAACAAAAAGTGGTGTTTTTTGCCGAAGGAGCTGTTTTAGTTGTTCTTCACCAGACACAAATTCATAGCCAGGTTGCTACTCCAGTTTGCTACTCAGTCTTCTGGGAACTTAAATTCGTGGAGTCAACATGTAAGTGTGGCTTCCCAAGGTGAGCGTGAGCTGGCACACTGGGGAAGAGCATTCAGGGCAATGCAAAGAAATCAAAGATGCGGGTAAACATGGTAGGGGTGGAAATCTGGACACGGGTCATAACTATTAACAAAGGCAGTTTATGCAAAACCAAGTTTCACTTTTGTACCGTCCCAGGATTAATACTATCAGATTTCAGTGGAAGACGGTGCTCAACTCCCAGACATACTGCTTAGGACACATGCATTCAGTTACGAGAATCTTTCCAGTCAGTGTGTCCCGTTATGTTCTTGTGCATGTGTCTGCTGCCGTGGTCTTTTACTCGAGTTGTGCTTGGCGCTCGGAGTGTAGGCCTCAGCCCGCGTCAGCTCCCGTGGCGTCTCCGACACCTGCGAGTGGAGGCTGACCGTGTCGTCATCGGACGGCTGAAGCGGAGAAAAGAGCTCCAGTAAAGGCTTCAGCATGAACTCCCCTCTCTCTCTGACAGACAAGAAGACATAACTATACGGGGATTTTCAATAAATCTGCTACACACAAATACAATGTAAACATTATCTTTACGAACAGTACGTAACAGATATATTCACCTAATAGCACCACTGCATTAAGGTGTAATAGAGATCACACCAGTTTCAATGCTAAAGAGTTCAAACTATGGTCAGGGAATGCCCTTTGGAAATCAACAGATCTTTAGATTGGACTTTGAAAGTTTCAGGTTACTTCTGGGATGAGTGTGATTCTAGCAAATTTGCCAATTCTTTCCCAGAAACACCATTTAATCTTACCAGTGAATCATGTTTGTTCTTCAAAGGATCTGTCAAGCATCCCTAAATAGGCAAGACTCGAGGGGCATGAAAGAAATGTGAGACCAGCCCTGTTCCTAGGAATCGAGTCTCGACCACAGGAAAACAATTCAACGTGTGCCAGACATTTTCGATGATCAGTTCCAACGAGGCTACGTCACTCGCTCGGGCGAGAATGGATATGCAAACATGCAGCAGGTTGCACACACCAAAGAGACAAACTCTTGCTCACATACCTGTAAGCACTAGATTAGTTCCATCCAATTTGATGATTACAAGCCAGCCATTCCAAAGCAGCTAACCGAAAGCTCTTTATAAATACCTATATAAACATTTCCAGGTATTTTTTTGACTCGCGCTCTCATACTAGGAGCCTTTGTGACCATAGTGATGTTTGAGGGACAGCACTTGTGCCACTGGACACAGACCAACGGGACCAAGGCTGACTTTCTTTCGATGACTGAGTGAGCATTGGCGTCAGGATCTGTACATACCTCTGCTGCAGAAAGTCTCTTGTCCCCACTTTCGCTCCCGATGCCCGAATCTGGTCCGTGACTTTTACTGGGGTAAAAATCTTCCGTACTGAAAAGAACAAGAAATAAGGCCATATTCACCCTGCAAACAAAACTGGCGTGGTGTGATTACAGGCACACCGGCTTAGCCCACTGAGCCACATGCTGCCCCCTGTCTGTTACCCAGCACATTTCCAGAACTTAAAGTAGATACCAGACTGATTTACTGTAAGCACTGCAGCTTTCTGACTCATACCTTATTGTAGTATGAAATCTTGACAGTTGCTGGTATACAGAATTTTGTTTATCTCATGCTTTACGTCACTAAGCTAATCTAACATTCAACCAGTATGACGCACCAACAGGATGCTATGTGTCACTACGATCATTTTGCAGACAGGGATGGGCTTCCTTGAAGTTATCCTTATTGTGCCGTGTTGGCCCAAACATAAGACGGGTTTTATTTTTCTTAAAATACGTCTGAAAAAGTAGTGTTGTCTTATACTCAGGGTCTAGACAAAGAAAGGGAAGAGATGGCGCCAAATATGTTACTTTGTGACGAGTGTTTTGATTCACTATAATCTAGATTGGAGATTGTGCGAGTGTGAGAGTCAAAAAGCGTGTGTTTAGCGCGCATCCCTGAGTGTCGTGTAAATTGTTGGCTTCCCTGGCTGTGACACTGCTAGCATTTGACTGATATTAGCTGTTAATAAAGAGTAACATTAATTTTAAAAGAGCTGTCATATTGTTTAATATGGCTCAACATTTCTCTGCAATACATTTTTTTACCCTCATGTGGATCTGCTGAATCGAAAACATTCTGCGGCCTCAAGGTTTATGGAGTTTGTAATATTCATTACAGCAACGATTCCAGCTGAATCAGCTCTGATTTCCTTGACAGCCCTTAGCCGTGGTGTCACTTGCCCCGAATAGGGCAGACTCTGGAGGGCTCCTAGGTCATACCTGCCTGTCAGAGGTGGAGGGAGGCTACGTTTGCTCAGTGACGCCAGCTCCAGGCTGTCGGGCTTCTTCTCGCCTCTTCCGCTCTGCGTCTGCAGGTACTTGAAGATGTGCACCTTGCCTTTTAGACAGATCTGAAAGGAAGGAGACGGCTGCAGTCAGACTCAGACAGACAGATGCTGACGAGCAAGAGGAATCAGGCTGCAGGTGCCCCCTGGATGGCATTCTTCAACAGGATCGTCATCAGTTACAGGAGGACTGTGGAGCGTGACTGCAGCCTAATTCACGCTTCACTTTCCTCATGTGAGCGGTAGCTTGTATTCTTACTACACTTGGCTGCGGATGGTTACAGTTGGTGCATGCATACAGCGGTGATTTTTCCACCAGACCAGCAGAGGGCAAATGTACAAACACAAATACAAGCAGTGTAGTGAAGTTTTTATGAGCACTTGTTTTTAACAGCACGAGTTACTAGTCAAGGCTTGGGTGGTATTATGGTAATAAGGCGTACCGCGGTGTTTTGAAATCCTTACAACAAAATTAGCCAGATCTCCACCTACTCCCTCGGTGAACTTTATTTCCAAGATTTCAAAATTCAAGTATAGTGCTGCTTTTTAAAAATACCGCATACCTGAGTATGCCTGGACAGTATGAAAAATTATGTGGGTACCTACGACCCTCCTCATACAGCTGCTCACCATAAGTACTACACCAACACCTATTCTTCCTCTACCCTTCTGTCGTTGACTACTGATCTGTGACAGTCAGCACTGCCACCTACTGGAAATACCTAACCAATTAAATTTGCACATGTTTGGCTGCAGTCGAGGTTTCCACTAGACATAAAATTCGGGGCTACACACGCACCGACCTCTGATGACAAAATTTATGTCACGTCACCTCGTCTGCAACCAAAACCGCACGCAGACAAGTGGCGAACTGGCCTTAAGAGACACATGCAGGACCAGATGGTCCCCTCAAGGGGGCAATGGAGAGCTATCGCTCAGAGGCAGGACCAGACAGTAACGCTAAAATGAAGCATGTCAAGATAGAATTCACATTATATGGATTTTAAAATTATCAATATTGTAGTATTAACAAAATTATGTATGTATGGCTATGACTAGGAGTATGACTAGGAGTATGACTAGGAGTATGACTAGGTTGGGTTTCATTAACATGCAGTTTCATACTTCTAGTATATTTCACATTATCACCTTTTCATTTGGACAAAAAGCCTGGAGAATCTAGAATAGTGGCTCATTTATTAGTTCATTTGTTTGCTACGCTGCGTCTAGCTGTTATTGTTTGGAAGGAAGCTCAGACCTTTACAGTCCTGCTGTTCATTTTTACCAGAGTATGGGACACAAACACACCTGAGCAGGTGGAGACTGCAGGGGATTGTTGTCCAGAACAAGAAGCTGAAGATGCCTGAGATTCCGGAAGGCGGGTGGGATCTCGGTGATGCTGTTGCAGGAGAAGTCCAGGATGGTGAGCGGCAGGTGTGCCAGGCCTGGTATGGGGGACATGGACATCCTGAGGCTTTGTCATGCAGACGGCTCACAGCCATAGGGGGACACAAAGCATTGAGGCAAAAAAAACACAATTATTCATTCATCTCACGCGTTAATCCAAAGGGATGCACAGTAGACAGAAGGGTTGCAATTTATGTGTGTTCCCTGGCATCTAAACCCAGGATCCTTGTGTTGTGAACATCATGCTCTACTTGTGTGCATGAGACAATTTTTCAGCCCCCACAAAGGGAAACTCAGTTTTATAAAGGTTTATTAAGGTTGTCATTCTTGGGATTAAGGTTTTGCCAACAGAAATGAATGGACGGTCCTCACAAGGATACGAATACAAGCATGTGTCTGTATGTGTGTGTGTATACTTAAATAAAAAGCAGGGAATCTCTTCTCTGTGCTGCATGCAAGAAGTTACCTAGGGCCAGGGACTTAAGAGAACTGGACTTTGGGCCACTTAATTCCAGACGTTGTTTCCTTAGATAACATACAGCAGGTTCAGCAAAATCCAGCTGTCTAAATGTATATAGTTTACAAAAAATAAGTCAATTGCCAACAACTGATGTGACAGACAACTAAGCATCTACAAAGTGAACAAAGTAAATAAATAGTATAGGGATGGGGAGACACAGAGATCGATTTCCACACCTTCTGGCAGAGAATGCAGGCAATTTCTGCGGACGTTGAGTTCCCGTAAGGACTGGAGGTTTCCCATCTGAGAAGGGAGGGCCTGGATCTCATTACAGCTGATGTCCTGAAAACAGGAAACAGGAGGACAACTGCAGGTCCTTCCTCATACACATGCAAACAGGGGCATTCTTTCACAGTGTCACTTAGCGGTTCAGAAACCACCTTTGGGAAAGTACCTTCAGGATATATCCAGCTGGAAACGTATAAAATTTATGTCGAACTAATGGGAGAAATCTGTGAGCCAATGCTTCCACTAAGCCAATAAATTATGTAAGTCACTGTCAACAACAGCACCAGTCCAATCAATAGGTATGAAATATACGCACAGACGGTTTCACAGGCATGCAGACGCTGGCAGCCTGTGACATGTACGCTCGTGAAAAAATTAGTGCAAAAGACAAGAAGAGGCAAGACAAGAGCAAACCGTTTTCAGGGGTATTGACCCGCTCACCAGCTGCATAAGGTGAGTGGATTTCCCGATCTCCTCAGGTACAGACATCAGCTTGTTGTTGCTCACGACCAACACTTTGAGTGGCAGGTCAAACAAGTACTTGGGCAGCGCTGACAGCAGGTTTCGACTGAAAATAACGAGGGAAAAAAAAACTGCTTTTAATTTAAAATTTCATTTTATCTGAAACAGACTTGGCGATTAAGGAAATTAGACACGATAGGTGGCTGAATTTGAGGAGATGTGTATCAGTAACAGTGCTTTGAAAGCGAGAGAGTGTGAGAACAATACTAAAGACAAAAATAAATAAATAAAACATCAGGGTATTTCTGGCGCGGAGCCCATGACAGCAGCAGACATGAAGGGACAGTGTGCAGGGCCTGTCCCACATTGTTTGCTTCTGTCAACCTGCAGTCATCTCCCATTAGAAATGCAACGTTTCTGCATTAACTAAGTCATGTGGCAGAATGTGGAACTAAAATGCGGAAGAAGAGAGGCACTCATCAAAATCAGACTACACAATACCACAGCTGACATGCCGCTCTGCTGATTTCATCCACTCCCTCTAAAAATCAGTGTCAGGTCCTCCCTACCGTTTCTATTCCCCTTGCGCCGGTGTTTATAGTTTTTAGAGGAAGAATGTGACACCGACCTTCCACAAAAAAACTGAGCAGCTAAAATCAACACAAGATGATAGCTTGGCAGCTCCTTGAAGAAAAATACCCAAAAGCCTCTATTTTGAGCTCCTTTTACAGTAGCCTTCGGCAACAGCATAATATTAGGTGTATTATATGGTTTATAATATGTAAATAGGGGTACATACAAGGGTGGGGTGAAAGGGGCGCTGGCCCCAGCTGAGAACTGATTGGCCTGCTCCCCTGTCACTCACAAAATTAAAAAAATATTATTGGCTGATAAGGCATGGCCCCCTCTAATGCACCCCAGTCTAAAAGAAATCCTAGACTTGCCGGTGCAAGCAAAAATTGCTTTGAAGAAAAAAAAAAAACAGCAGGACCTCACCTGATGTTCAAGTATGTCAGCATCTGAAGATTGATGATGGCCTTTGGGATTCCCTTGATGCAATTGTGGTACAGGTTCAGCGACTCCAGAGGGGCGAAGAGGCAGACTTCTGGAGGAATTTCCGAAAACCTGTTCTTGGAAAGATCTGAGAATGGAGCAAATGAGAGAAAACACATAGGATGTTTATCTAGCACTTCAGTCATTTACTGGCACTTAATACAGCCACCGTACTTCACCAAAACTCTGCAGTTTTTCCTGTTCTTCACTGATTTGTTCTTCCCACGGTTGATCTTAAAAAACAGAAACTGGTGCCAACCAGCAGACCTTTGGGCACTGGTAATTCCAATTAGCCTCAGCATGTTTTTGGACTGTGGGGGGGGAGAACTGGGGTACCTGGAGGAAACCCCACGACAACACAGGGAGAACATGCAAACTCACACACATGGAGCCATGGTGGAGACTCGAACCCGGGCGTCACCGTGTTGCCACAGTTGTCCTTTTATATAGCGCATACATTTAGAACTGAATTTAGGAAATATTTCTTGTTTTATTTTATCATTATCATTGGTTTAGCATTATTGGTTTATGTAAAAGTTTTGAGTCAGAATTCTTAATTTTTTAGAGAGACTAAGGGAATCCATTTGTGCATGACAACCTCCAGTCTATGCAGATTATGATTAGTCTGCTTTATTCAAGACAAAAACTGTCATTTTATGAAAAAAGGAATAGCTACTGCTATTCCACTAAATTCAAGAGCACAGCACACCGTCTGCCAATCCCCCTGATCGCTGAAATTTCCCAGCAATTCAGAGTCTCTTTGGACAGAGATGAGAAGGCTTGGCTCAATAGGCTCATTGCACCATCGCCAACATAGCACATGCAAGTTCGGAACCGTAAAAGGGGCAGGGAGGTCGTGCAAAACCCTAGGAGTAAACACTCCCATGGTGAGCCTGTCCAAGCTGCCTAATCCTCTCACTGCAGTAAGACCAGCCCCTGCTCTGGACTCACTATTATTGACAGGAGATGCCATTATATGGGCTATATCTACTTTTCTAAAATATTTATGTGTTTCAGATTGTATTGGGTTGAGCTTATCACAGATTCATACATAATAAAGAAATCCCGATTAAGCATTACAGTTGCAAACGGTACATCCAAACCCCTAGAAAACAACTTTACATGACTGTAAATCGTCAGACAATATCCCATCTGGATATGCAAAGATACCTCCATGTTCAGCTGCAAAGATTACAGGAATCATGTAAGAATAAGAGAGTGTGTAAGACCCTTCAAAATGAGATCATTCTTAAGGGCAGTAGTGCTGGGCAATGTCTTCTTTGATAAGAGGAAATAATTTTCAATACACAGATGAAAATAGTTTCAATCCAATTATTAAGAGAATTATCATCAGAAGAATTACTCCTTTGGGACAGAACAAAAAGACATGGACAGTTACAGAACAACAGAAGCAGTATCCAAAGTATCTGTAGTGGAAAAATGGAAAAAGGAAAGAATGTTGTACGTTAATGTTCTCAAAAACGACTTGCAAAAAGCCAGACTGCAAAGTAGCACATACAATTGTAAACTAGGGGCAAACAGTCTTCCTACGTATGTGCACAACTTCAGGAAGGAACACTGATGTGCTGTGGGGCCTGTTTCAAACAGTCATGCCTGAAACTCAAGCAAGTTCATTTTCAGCCAATGAGGAACCATTTAAAGAGTCTGTTTGCTTGTGCCGAGTGAGGGATTATTAATTAAAGTCGCTTTGTCATTACCTGTTATCCCCAAGTATCTTAAACCAGCACGTCAAAAACGTTCTTTGAAGTAGAATGGAAGCTGAAAGAGAGCCTCTGGAAAAATATCTTAACTTTAATTAGGCATGGAGAAAAGCATAGTGAACACCTTCTCTGCCGTGGGGAACAAAGTCCCATCCACCCCTCCCTACGGCTCGGGAAGGAGACAGTTTCCTTAGTATGGTTTTCTTCCTATTAATTAGGATTCCGGTACACTAAAATCAGGTGAAGGCACATTAAAATGATGAATGCATTGTAAGGACAAGATGAAAGTCTTTGACCGACTGTTTGTGCGAACGAACTCGGTGATTCACACAATCCATTCCTTCTTCTGTCTCTCATAAGCACTTATAGAAGTTCAGGGCTCTGGGCTGAGTCTGGAGCCTATCCCTGATAGCATGTGGCAGAAGGTTGCGGGTGCCCTGCAAGGGCTGCAATTCTCCCACAAATTTAGCAAAACTATAAAGTAAAGTTCACGTGAAATATCTCCAGGGCAGCTGGTCAGTCAGGATTTAAATGTACTGTAATCCAAATTACAATAAAAGGACATTCACTACGGCTGTTTATTGAACCAAGGAGTCGTGGTTTTCAGGAAATAAACACAATGTGTGACTGAGGACCGACACGGCACAAACGCGAGGGTCTCGGGAGAGCAGCCGAGAAGCAGAATTAAAGTCCAGTCTTGATAAGAGCTCCAACAAAGACATAGAAAATCTATTCAACCAAACTAACATACTGTACTGTTCCAAGTAGTAACAAAAGACAACAAAAGCCAAGGTGATGGGGGATGGTGTTTTGGCAAAGCTCATAATGAAAGCATTTAATATCAGGTGAGATTCTAACCCTGAGTCTTACTGATACTCTATAATCGTGTTTGTGACCAAAATATGCAAACGCTCACATGCATATACATACACACCAGTACATACACACCAATACATACACAGCGACACAACAGTGTGGTTATATTGTACCTCAGGCCTATCTGCTGAAACTTTAACACAGAGGACAGATGGCAAAGGAGCAAGTACAAAGACATTTAATGTGCAGCTGGGCTCTCTCTCGCTCTGAGTACAACCCATTCTCTGCAGACGGAAGAACCAGTAACACAATCTAAGTGTCTGATATTACTGGGCAGATTATCGATCGAACTACCACTTCATGGTCCAACTGCGTTATGCTGTCCGAGGTCCCACTTCGCAGCCTCCTTCACATCAACATCTCAGCCAAACATTCATTCCTCCTCTAAACCGAAAGCAGATCTGCTGAAAATACTTTCACCTCCTCAGTCCACCGCACTACATAACGCTGATCACAAATATAAATTAAAATTTAGCGAATGGAAAAATATCTACTGGCT
>JAABNX020000002.1:2219870-2256181 GCA_015163995.2 Mormyrus lacerda | reverse complement strand
AACTTAAAGGAATTGACGGAAGGGCACCACCAGGAGTGGAGCCTGCGGCTTAATTTGACTCAACACGGGAAACCTCAACCGGCCCGGACACGGAAAGGATTGACATACTGATAGCTCTTTCTCGATTCTGTGGGGGGTGGTGCATGGCCGTTCTTATTTGGTGGAGTGATTTGTCTGGTTAATAAATCCAGCATTTTTCTATGAAAATGGTCAACGGACATGAAGTAAAATTAGACATTAATTTAGCTAAATGGTCTTTAGCAATAAAAATCAGTCCAAAACAAGCAAATAAAATCTTCAAGAAAAGAATTCCTTCCGTACCGTGACAGGGGAACAGGAATTGTTAGACTGTTCTGTTGCCTCGAGCAATGGAGTACCTGTGTGTAACACATATAGCTCCACGTGACACAGAAATGGAAGGATGGAACAGGGAGCAAGGGATGAAAGGAGAACAAGTGACAGCACCGGCAGTGCGGAAGAACTCAGGGGCACAAAACTGATGTAAAATTTGGGGAAGTGTAACAAAACCTGGCAGCCTGGAGCAGAGACAGAAATCAGAAGACTGTGCTATAGCCCTAAAAATCAGGACAGTCACATGACTCTGCCCCGGCCTTGGATGCCCATGCCCTGCTCCCGTCTGACAATACCATTATAATCTACTATCAAAGCAAGAAGCACAATGAAACGCTCATCGCTGCAGTGCTGTGGCCTCCTGTATCCAGGGCTGGGGTACAATCCCTGCCTCAGTTCTGAGCATGCATGCTCTCCAAATTACCTCCCACGATAAAATCCTTCGTCTGAATTGCTGTTTCTAAATCGCCCTTGGTTTTCGTGTGCCCTGTGACGGACCGGCAACCAGCTCTGTGCCAGGCTCACTGTGACTCTCATTCAGGTTAAGGTCATGGAGATCAGAGCCTAGATCACCACAGAATGCTGTGTGTCCTTCAGCAGGACATCAAAATGAAACCGAAATAATGGCTCACTGAAAAACACTAGACTGTTCTGGAACAGCAGTGACGAATTCTGATCTGAATGCCACTGACAACACGGAGCAAGACCTGAAATCAACCTGTCAGAGGCATCCGTCAAACACTGAAGAACTGTGGCAGTGCATAGCTGAGAAGTGCAGCCAACTGTCAGCCAGATCATTTATAGTGCTAGCTGTAAGGGCATTTGGAGGCAAATTATAATGTGTACCCTGCAAAGGGCTGGCATTTCTTACAGGGTGTACCCCTGCCTAGTGCCCCGTGCCACCTGGAATAGGCTCCAGACCCCCCACCAGTGACCTTGTAGTGGATAAACAGTTGAAGATGGATGGATGGAATTTCCTTTTGCAAACACAAGGAAAAAATCTGCATACGTTTGTAGTAAATATCAATAAAACTGCAGGCAAAAAAAAAAACTTCAGTAGTCAGGTTTTGAAAAATAAAACGTAAAATTGTAAATATATCAATGCATAGCGCTGGTTACAAATTGTGGCATCGTACCAGGGATTTTATTTTGACTGGAGGCTGATTGTTTAAACAATTATCTTCATCATTTGGTCCGTTGGGAATGTAGCAGCCTGCAGTTGAGTTGTCATAGTGACCGAGGACCTGCGAAGTCTGCCCGGGGTCTTAGAAGGCCATTCAAAAGCAGCACGCATGCCGGCACACCACGTCTGTAAGTGCCGTTTGAGAGACGAGTCCAGGGCAGGGCTTCTTGCCTTTTACGGAGAAGCCGCTGATTCAGAGCGGACACATCAAAGCAGCACCATCAAAACAACAAGGCTCTGCCTGCTTGAGCCGTTAATAAAAGCTATAAGGGATGTTATTGCTGTATAAAGGGGATCGGGATTTTACATACATAAAATGCATGTTTTCAGATGGTTTTCACACCTGACCGATTCAGCTACTACAGATTACTGTAAAGAGAAAACACATTGTATTATTTAGTTCACACTGGAAGTGGATAATCTGCAACATATGTTACATGACCCCACCCCACCCCACCCCAAGCCCCGCCATAACATTGCATTATGTTGTGTTTTTTTCAGCGCATCATCCATAACGGTTCATCCACTGTAGTGTCAGAGTGATGCAGAAAAGAATCCACCACCGCTGAAAAGCAGAATACAGCCTCAACGGGACGTCAGCAGCTCGCGCAGCGCACACACACTCGCTCACAGGGCAGTGCCAAGGTGCAGGGACACACAGCAACATGGTACACTGGTGGAATTTATACCTGACCTCAGGACAAAAGGCATATGTATGCTTTACAACATGCAGAATTAAACAAAACACTTTATGCCAAATGTTTTGGCTTCACTCCACACGTAATAACGGGGATTTCTCAACAATAAGCACTCCAGGGACTCGCAGCCAAGCTATTACAAAATTAGTTTCTTGTACTAACTTGACCGTGAATGACTGCAAACCCGATTTCGACGATTTCGCAAATGATGAGATTGGGCTGCTAGGTTATTAACCACCTTTGTTTTTTTGAAGCACTCAGTAGAGGGTGGTGATTATTGTACTCGCGTGGTCGTCCTGCTTGTCGCACCCTCAATGTTATACTGGTCTACAGGAGCTGAAGCGTCGGGCAGCCGTGTGCAAATGCGGAGCCTTTCCCAGAATCCCCGGGCCGTACAGCATGGTACACACCGGATAGGACACCAATCACACACCCTTCTTCTTCCTCTTCGCACCTCATCCAGGTCCCGTTTCGTTCCCTTTTTCTATCATTATTTCTTCAGTCTCCAACGTAGCCATTCCCATCAACTTGATCCTCACTGTCCCATCCTCTACCCCATCCACCCTTTATCTTGAGGTTGTATTCATCCTCTCATGGCTCCGCCTCCTTTTCTCCCATCTGCCTCCATGTCGTGGCAGATTTTTACCTTCTTGGCACAGTCCATTTCAGGGAGGGAGGGGTGCAGGTGGTGTGACTGGGACCCATTATGTGTATGCAAATCTCAGCCAGTCACACTGTTCCAAGCAGCCACCTGCCATGTTCCTGATGTCAGCGCCGTGAAAAGGGATCTTCTCACTGGTGCCACCACCGCCTCATGACAGCATAAGACATAATTACCGCTCAGTGCTGTTCCTGGCGGTTTATGCACGCTGCTCTGCTAAATGCAAATGGTGGAGAGGCACCAAACCACAAAAAGGGTCTTTTTCAGCCTCACCAGTAATGTTAAAAAGCCTCTAAATGCCAAAGATGTTCCACTTATAGTATAGATATTCAAGCGTGCTGCTATGGATTTAGCTTAAAACCTCCTATTAATACACCTTCAGTCTCGAAGACCCTGAAGTGTGTCAGATATTCGTCAAGGCTCTTCAGAAGAGCTTTGTGTGGGCTTACGCTGCGCTCACAGACACCTTGTATCTATGCTGTATGAGAAGCACAACATCATATCAGCCTGACACATGAGCAATGCATAAAATTCAAGACCCATAGCATTAGTTCTGCTTCCAGTTAAGCCAATTAGTTATAGGTAATTAACCCAGTTTTTTAAACAGCCATTGGACCATGCTATACTGGTCTTTAGGGAAAAAAAAAAGTGAAAGAGGTTCAACAATCATCTACATAATTTACAATCTTACGGTACACGGTCTCTGTCCCCAATTGCAAATGTCTTATCAGTGATACGCTATCTCCAGATATGGGGCGTGGTTACATATCCCAGCCATAATCTCAGCAAAACCAGCCCTTCAGTGCCGACACCCATTCATTTCAAGGGTCTTTACGAGAGGTAACCGTGTCCGTGTTTCTGTTTTGTCCCTCTTTGTGTGTGCAAGATGACAATGGCAATTGAGAAGTTGAACGAAGAATTTCATCAGCGGCGACTGCTTCCGTGACAGACCTGACCACTCAAACAGAAGCTACGTTTCATAAATAGCCCAGACACTTCCCTTCCCTTGCTGGTGGCTACTTGAAACTCAGCTGCGGGGCAAAGAAGGCCAGGAAAAAGTGCCTGAAAGCGTATGAAGACCATTCGCAGAGGCTTCACAATGCAAGAAATCCCCTGCAATGTAATCAATTTTAATTAATTTTAAATACAATCATAATTATCATATGACTTAGACACTTAATATAACTTATCTGGAGGTGAAAATCGGATGCAATAATGAGTCTATTTCAAATGATCACAAGGTGAGTCATGTCTGGAATCACCCAAATATTGAACATGTTTTGAAATGTTAAACGTGTTAGACAGGTCATATGACCCCCTTTCCATTTGTAATTATTGAGTTGAATTCAAGATGGCTGCTTGCGAGATGGCACAGAAGGTGTTTACATAAACCTCAAAGATACAACCACACAGGGGGTGGAAAGTTCGGGTCCAAAAATTACAAATCCAGACCAAGGTTTTCTTTCAACCAACCAGTTGAGTATTATGTCACTATGACTCTATATACTCTTGGTCTGGATATTTATTTTCTGAACCTGACCTTTCCACCTCTGCAACCATAGGTGAAATGCAAAATGGTGTTAGCTACATCAATCCAACATTAGGCAAACTAAAAATACTTTTTCAGACGTTTGAGTCAGTCAGTCAGTCAGTCTGTCTGTCTATCAGAACAGCCAAAAACTCCCATTTGGTGAAACACAGCAAGTAAAATGTTCAGGCTTACTTGATGGTGGCACACTTGACGCTGCACATAACAAGTGCAGAACAATGTACTGACTCACATTTACATATATTTGTTTAGCAGATCGTTTGCTGGGTCAAAGTAGGTCAAACATCACAAGCAAGTCGCCAGTTTAGCTACTTCTAAATACTTTGCAAATACCGTCAAAGGAGTATTGTTCCATATCAATTAGTAATACCAGTTAGAACTTAACAATCACAATCAAACTAAAACTGCATTAATAGCAAACAGCCGCTGATTAACTCGTCATCAGCTCATGGTTCTCTACACACTCGACGCTCACTGTGAACTGCTGTCGTCCACAATAGCAACATCACAGGTCGTCAGCCAGTCATGAATGGCGGGTGAGATTGCAGCTATGCATAGCAAGGCTGCGTGGTGAGAGGTCGGGCCCCGGGCCCCCGGTGCCGTTGGCGTCAGCAGCTCTGCTGATTCAGTTCCCTATGTCTCTCTCATACACACACTTCCCTATTTTCACAGTTGCAACAAAGATGCTATTTTATTTAATAATTAAAGCCAGCATCTAATTTTAAGCCAAGCTGTGTCAGTGCAAACCCAAGCAGAAGATTTACTGCAGCAAATGCCTTGCGAAGCCTGGAGATCAATCATTACAGATATCTGTTGGCTGCATTATATTATTCTACGAACTTTTATTTATAGTAAATACCAATCAAAATAGATTTTGACAAGTCCATTTATAATCTACTAAATTAAGACTCTTTTTAATCTCTTACCCACAGTTACAAGAAATAGTTTTAATCGCTTTTCATTCCAGTTTGAGCATAAGTTGTGTCTTTGGACAAAATCTATTCAAGATGGCTGCTGTACTAGCGACTCGCAGCGGGGCCCAGAATGACAGCTTGGAGGATCTGGGAAGGGGAAGCTAAAACTGCAGTGCACAGGTCTTCACTCCGGGTCCTTGAAGGCTGCAGCGTTTGCAGGTTCTGCGATCCTCCCACCAAAGTTTAGTCAGCAACGCTGTTTGCTCGGTCAAGCGTTAAACTGCTCAGGTAGAAAAGGAAAAGGCACGGATCTGAGAAGACTGGGAGTGAGGATCTGCTCTACGTGTGGAGCTGCCAACCGTCCGAGACATCCCGAAATATGGGTGATTTTGATTCGTCCCTTCATTTGAGGTTGGCAACCCTATCTACATGACACAGAGCAAGGTGTCTAATGACCACAGGGGTCCACGGTGCTGTTAAGGGAAAGGGGCAAACACGTCACATGTTGAGGTCGACCAACTTAATGCAAACAAAAATAAGCAAAAGTAAAATAAACCCATCACAGAGTCTACATCTGAGTTGTTCTTCTTTAAGGGCTGGTCGTGTTTGAGCCAAAAAGGCAAGGTCTTATGGTATCATGCCCCACCCTGCCACATTCCACATTGCTGGATGCTTGTACGGGACTGTCAGGTAGCCTGCGCACAGCGATTCATCTCAGCCCATGTTGAAGGATGAATACAACAGATACAATT
The DNA here is from genome assembly GCA_015163995.2 of Mormyrus lacerda. NCBI lineage: Eukaryota > Metazoa > Chordata > Actinopteri > Osteoglossiformes > Mormyridae > Mormyrus > Mormyrus lacerda. The sequence continues at coordinate 2,250,073 of JAABNX020000002.1, read as the reverse complement.
AGTATAACTGAGACACTCGGTGAGAGACCCAGCAAAACAAACTATTCATTTATGTCACCCCTCAGAACAAGCAAAGCTCAGGCAACAAAACATATTAACATTCCACAGAAGGCATACAATCAAGGTGGAGGAATGAAGCTCAGAGCCGTAAAAAGCCATTTAGCCACATTATGGCACGGCCAAAAAAAGCCATTATGCTGTATTGTCAAAAATATGGCAAAGATTTTACATTCATTCACATTATAGGATTACCATCTATAGGGCTTTCAACCTTGTTTAATATTGTTTTTAGATCACAGGCTTATTAAACTATAAACAAAACCTATTACAAAAAAAGGGAATTTCCCCGGAAAGTTTTTATAAATTCCCAAATAAATTTTCAGGTGAAAGTCCCACCCAGTATTTGTAATGTGTGTTTTTTCTTCTTCGTAAGAAGGCTTTTATGAAACAGTAACTCGTAACACCCTGACACAACGAGAAGGCTGTAAGTATTTCTGCATTTCCAGAATGAATTTAAAAGCACCAGACTGACAGGCAGCACGAGACCTCCAGTCTGCACCCACCGGCGTGAAAGAAGCGGATCCTTTCAATGACCAGAGAGCCATGATGTAACACCCCGGGCTCAATGTGGGTCTCTCTGCCGTCATCCTATAGCCCATTCTGCCATTCGACGTGACAGACCCCTGGACTTTTGGGGGCGCGGTCATGGACAGGGATCCTGTTGGGTTTACACCATTCCCATAGTGCACATGTGCCCCAAATTTTCAAATGTAAATTTTACGTAATTTCAAGTATTTTATGTAAAATCGTGCATCATTACATACATACAATAGTTGACGTCTTCGCTATAAAATATCCTATGATAACTGTACGTCTTTTATTTCAGCGCCTTAATTTTCGACTTCTGCCTTTTAACTTCCTACATAAAACGCTATGAACCCCATCCTGACAACCCTTTCGAAAATCACGAAACACCGAATAGAGCTGATTTGATGCGATAAGTTACTATAATGGCGCGTAAAAGTGACCAGGGGTAAAGGCAGAAGTCCAGTTTAACAGGGAGCCGAAAACCGAAAGCAAGAAACCCCATTCCCACAACGAGTCTTTAGTAAGAAAATGTCCATTTTTACCGTAGCCCATTAACAAAGGGTCCACCTTTAATAGATTGCCAGCGACATATTATGCGCTATTATGAGGGAATGCGAGCAGAATATGTTCGCTATACATGCGCTTACATGTCAGGCACCACTGAGCACATTCACCTCCTTAACTCATTTCCTTGCAATGTTGTAACAGTACTCCCGGAGTTACACTTACACTCGAAATGATTATACTACGATGGTAATAAAGCCTCTATCATAATCATGAATGGAGAAAATAAGAATTAATTTTCTGTCTTTGACACACAACTAAAATCCACAGCGCCGTGTGTAATAGTGAGCATTGACAGCCTTGTATAAATTGCTATTATGTATCGTTGTTTTGATACGGAGTAACACGGGGATTTGGGTGCATGATGCAGGTCCGGGATCGTGCCTTTCTGTTTTTAAAACTCACCTGCCTGTGTGGTGTCCGTAAGGTCGTAGCTCATACGGGGGTACTCTCTGAGCTTCCTCCCGCTGAGGTTCAAAGCGCCCGAGCACACGGCATCTTCCAGGGTGCGATCCAGGCTCCTGGCGCTGTGGCCATGCTGCTGATGATGATGATGCGGGAGTACACCGGGGTTCCATTGAGGTCCGCTGCAGTACAGATGGGCATGCAAGGCCGACGCCGCTTCTCCGCCTCCCTGACTCGCCGCCATTTTCATGTGTGAAATTATTCTGAAAATAATAACAGTGACCCTCCCTCCTTTCCTCCCCCCCCCGCCCATGCGCATGGTCGGAAAACGTGGTGTTTGGAAGGGCGGCGGAAAGCGGCTGTTCTGCTCTTGAGACAGGTACCTCTCAAGAAATTAAAATCCAAAACCGTTTCATGTTTTCAATGCATTTAATTCATTGCCTTTATTCAATTCAATCAGTGTGGATACTGTAATGCAAAGGTGAGGAGTATGAGAATATTTATGTATATGTTCTATTTGTCATATTAATACATGTTACAAATAAATAAAAACACAGCACAAAAATATCCGCTTTTATATTTTTTTCTTGCGTTGTATATTTCAGTGTTAAATAAAAGGGCGTTGGTAACTACAGAACGAGGCCTCCCCAGCTCAGATTTTTTTCCCAATATAACAGAAACGTCAAAAATCATAGCGCTTGCTTAAGAAACCCGTGTTGCAGATTTATGCAAGAACGCATTAAACTATGCGGTCTTCCATATTCAAATATTTACTTCTAAGGTGAAATAATGATTTTTGGGAGTCTGTCATATAAGCTCGTAGGATCCATAATGCTAGGCATCTATTTATTTTAAAACGGATTAAAGTAAATAAATCACTTTCAGTTGAAAACTGGGCTTTACAAATTTATGTAGCAGAATATGTTACTCATGCGTATAACCTGTACCGTGTTGAGGTCATGTTTGATTTGATTTTTCTATTGAGGAAAATAATGTGATTTTATTACTGTGATTTAATCAGACCGGTGGGCGGCAGACAGGTGTTGGCACATTAATGTGTGTGGGCAGTGTGTGACTCCGAGGGCCAAACCTCTGCGCCTGTGATCGGCAAGTCGGCCAAATAGTCAGATGTCAGGGGGGCCCTGAGCAGGCCATTAACCCTCAGCTACCGGGGACCCTGCATGCTGGGGCTGACCCTGTGCTGTGACCTCAAAGCTTGCTCCCACATGTATATTGCCTGTGCGTCTCGTTGACAGCAAGATGGAGTCGCCTAAAATAAACTTTCACCAAAGGAATTAATAAGGTTATATTATTCTGTTCCATAAATCTTGTCACTCTGAACTGTCTTTGTATTTGTATTTGTAAAAAGGCGACACCTAGTGACCAAGTTGTATAGAATCTTGAATAAGAAATACAAAGCGCAAGACCGCTGAGAGGGCGGGGCCGTGCTTCAGGTTCAGCGATAAACTTGATGAGGCGTCATTGCTGTCGAAGCATAAGAAATTTTTAGATAATTAAACGTCACGTCTTAAGAAATCCCCAAGAAGCGTTAATGCGGTAGGCGTTTCTGTGCGCTGTAATTTGGACCTGGGGATAGCAAGTCGATTTCCAAGACAATAGCTCCAGGTGTCCAATATGGCGCTTGCCTAGAACCAGCTGTAGCCATAGAATAGGGTTTTTAAGAAATTAGATAAGACAAAATAAAAATGTTAAAGAAAGCGAAGGCTGAAAAACGTGGAACGTACTTTAACATGAAATATGGAACAGAAATTCGACGTTGTCACTCCGTTAAATTTAAACACAATAACTGTCTGGGAATGAAAAGGAAAGCTCACAGCCACACATCTTGGGTTTACAATATCGCCTCCATCGTTTACTCTCTGCCCTGTTTCCGAAGTGCATTGTGGGAATCGTAGCAGTTCTGTTTGATAATTGGCTGAGAAGATACGTACACATCATTACCCTTTGCGCAATAGCGGCATTATGGGTCCCATGTTAATATATATGGAACTATCTACAAGTCATGTTTTCATTGGTCTGAGTTTTCAGCAGGCGTAAATAACGCATGCCCGTGTAACTTGAATAGCAACGTTCGTAAAGCCTGCTTACGGTTACTTGACATACACAGTAACTAATATGCAACCAATAAACATACTGTAAGCAACTCCACTATTAATTGTTTACAGGCAGGACTTCTGCATTGTTTTGTAGAACTATAACCCAGGTAGTGCTAAGTATTACAGGGAGCGAGTGCGTCTAGAGTTAAGTGTATTAGGGTTACTGTATGGCAAAAATGTAAAAAAGTATGTAAAATATAGAAAAACAATGCTGTTGCAGAATACGTGTGAGGATATACGAAGAAGATGCTGATTTTCGTCCAGAAGACCACTAAGGATATTATTTCAATATTGAAGTAGTATAAGATTCAGTAAACATCCAGCTGCAACTGAATGTTACACTGCATTTTTAAGTTAATTAAACTATGTGCGTACCTTAAAAAGAATAGTAAGAAAAGTGTCAAAGCAGATGAAGCCATTTGACAGCAGAGCTCCGTGATGACGTCATGGGCGCCTCGGACCAATCCGAAGAGAACTTTCATGCGGTTCCTCTTCTCCTCGATTGGCACTGGCCCGCTTCTCATACATCCAGCAAATTCAACATGGCGGAGCAATAACAAACGGTTGTGCGTAATTTCGGCTCTGGGTAACACTTCTGTACGTCGCATTCTCTGTATTTTGCTACTTTCTGCAAAGCGTGATATGTTGCCTGCCCGCTGAAGCAATTCGTGTCTCGGATGACGGGCATCTCCGGCGTTAATTTTGCACGACGGTGCAGAAGAGCCGTGCCAGCTAGCTGCGCTGCTGCCGTAGCTTTCTGTTTAGCCAGTTAGCCTCTGTGAAATCTGGTCTCGAAAAGACGGGTTTCGCGTTACCATGAAGCGGTGTAAATGTGCGCTATTGTGGCAGGCGGGCTCGAGCATCCAGTTTCCATTATATCCTCGGAATCAGTTAGCATAGCGGGCTAAGCTAACATCTCTGGTGATGGGTTTGCTTTCGTTGGCTGAAAATACCATTAGCAGGCGTGCTTGTAACACTGACTTACGTGTGGGGTTTTGTCTCTCCCCCCCCCTTTTTTTTGCAAGTTTGCCTCTGTGATTGGGCTGCTTGTGGCTTTTCTGATTTTTAAGTTTTCCCTTTCAAGGTTTTCTTTAAATGTCTGCGTTTTTAAGATATACACCTCCTGAGCGCTACAGGTGTTTATGTGTGACGCCGGGCACTGAGACCATCAGGCCCGCTCGACACTTGGAAACTGCTGCTGTATTTGTTATAGTTGTTATATTGTACTAAAATTACGTAAAGACTGCTTTTTGACCCTTGCAGTGAGATGCATGTGTCCTAACTGTATATTTGCTTAATATGTTAAGCAGCTGCAGTCGAACGCACGAATAACAAAATATGTGAATGGCTTAAAGGCTTTAAAAAGTTTTCAGCACTTAACAGATAAATGCATAATGCGTTTTCAGTGCAAAAAATTGTTTTTGCTGCTGCAGTGGGAATATGGCTGACAAAAAAGGGAAACACGTAATCGCTAAGAGGACCCTGACCAAGAAAGAACAAGAGGAATTGAAGAAAAAGGTGATTACTCCCAATTCAGAGAGAATTTAGGTTAAAAATATAAATGGAAGTAATGGCAAGTTTTAATTGTTCTACTATACTTTCTTTTTGCAAGTCTGTTACCTTCAACTGCTTAATTTGTCATCAGATCTGACATCAGATTGACCATTACTTACCGTTTTGATACAGTTCTAGGTGGTCATGGTGGGATCTTAATCAATGATTTCATTTATTTTCCATTTCTTGTGTTTCATAAGAATTTTTCAGGGTAGGTCTTGGTAGTATGGTTTATGAAATGCTCATGCTTAGTTTATACTAGACGCACATGGCTAACAAACGTATCCAATGCTGTTAGAGGCAGCGGTGTGAATGACATGGTTTCCTCTTTCCAACAGGAAGAAGAGAAGGCAGCTGAGGTGTTTGAGGAGTTTTTGGCATCTTTCGACAGCAATGAGAGAAGCGGGGTGAAGACGTTTGTGCGCGGGGGGGTCGTCAACGCCACTAAAGGTAAGCCGATCCCACGTAGCTGCATCGGGCCTTTTGGGCAGCGAGTATTTTTTTTAAATTTATCTGTTTCCTCCAAATAGAGGAAGAAGCTGCGGAGGTGAAGAAGAGCAAACTTTACCGACCAACCACTAAATTTGCACCGCTGCCTCAGAATGTCTTATCATCTCAGCCACCCGAAAAGAAGCCAGTAGGTGTCATTGCTCCTTCGACAGGATCCCCACCGCATCGCACAGCCGCGTGTCACTTGCCCGCGTGTCACTTGCCCGCGTGTCACTCACCCGCGTGCCACTCACCCCCTGCCTGTATTCTGTTGCTCTCAGCTCGTGAAAAAGAAGACTGAAGAAAAGAAGAAGAGCAACCTTGAGCTCTTCAAAGAGGAGCTAAAGCAGTACGTCACTTGGCGGCCGCGGTTTTTTGATGTTCATGTTAGCGACTGGGGGCTGATTCGTGAGCGAGTGTGTCGTGGAGCTCAGGGGTGATTTTTTTTTTGTTCGTCTACGCTTGATTTTTAGAATACAAGAAGAACGGGAGGAAAGGTACAAGAGGAAGAAGAATGACCCTGGGGGATTTTCCGATCTGGACTTGCCACAGTCTCGACGGTCACGTAAGGCTAAGACTCCCGTCTGCAGCTCGCTGTGAAGCACTGTTGCAGTTTGCTGTAAAACGGTACTAATATTGCACAGAACATTGTTCATCTTTCTCTCCTTCCCTCAGTGTTTGACGATGATCCTGGAATGCCTAATACCACCAATCTCTATATTGGATGCATTAATCCTAAGGTATGTGGGGATGCTGGTGTGAGGTTTGATTTGCAGTCCCGTTTTTAGTTTAAGTGGTGCAGAACAGAAACCGATGATATGCGGCGATAAATTTCTGCGTTTGTGCATTTTAGTTTGAACACCGAAGCAGTATCTTTTTTATTATTTATTTAAGGGTGGAGGTAATAGATTTTCGTAATCCATGAGTTAATTGCAGACGCGTTTCAGATGAATGAGGAAATGCTCTGTAAAGAGTTCGGCAAGTTTGGGCCATTGGCAAGTGTGAAGATCATGTGGCCGCGCACCGACGACGAGCGTACGAGGGTCACCAACCGCGGCTTTGTGGCCTTCATGACGCGTAAAGACGCCGAGCGGGCGCTGGCGGCGCTGGACGGTAAGCGTGCTCATGTGACTGCGCTCCCCGTTGCTCGGATGATTTTGATTATTAGTCGATTATTAGTTGACATAGTCTGTCTGCAAAATTTACTTCACAAATTAAACTAATCCATCCTCTAACCAGTCAGGTTTATGGGGTGTGGGGTGCTGGACCCTATCCCAGGCACCATAGAGCAGTGTTTTTTTCAAACCGATCACTGTAAACACCCAGACAGTCCATGTTTTTGCTCCTGGGAGGGAACCAAAATTTTGACCGTCTGGAAGTCCTAGAGGAACAGGTCGAGAAACGCTGCCATAGGGCACTAGACCGGGATAAACCCCCGATGGAATGACCAACGACAGTCATTGATTGCAACTGTTGGTGTAGTGGCATGCTTGGGTGAGATTTTTTTTATCCACATACTGGTTCGGCCATCTTACCGTTGGTCACTGTATTGCTTCCCACTGGTTTAAACAAGTCTGTGATTCCCGGGCCTGCAGGAATCCCACACGCCCCGTCAGTCAGGATAATGGAAATCCATACAGTGACATTCTCAATACCTGCTTCTGCAATTAATGTTGAAGGGGACAAAATATAGACATATTCAGTATAATGCGGCAGGAATTTACATAAAATCTAACGCTTTGCATAATCTCACAATAAAAATAACAAGGCTCGTGGTTAGGGCAGAGCGTTCAGAAACCCATATCTCCAGCAAAGGAGTGGATTTTGTGAGAGTTATGGAGTTATGAGTGTGGATCTCTTCCTCTCAAATGATTTGGTGCACATTGGATGTGATTTAGATCAATTTAAGATGTACTGCAGTGTCCTACTTTTGAAGTAACATCAAAATGTTTTTTTATCTATCAAAACAAGTCTACTGTATGTATTTTGCTCTGCGAAAACCATCCAAGATGAGCTAAATAGTAGTTGGTCGTAAAGTGACTTGAATTGGATTTAGCCAGAATGTAATTTATTCATCTGAAAAATGTCAAGCAGCATGATTTGGAGGAAACTGGGCTTTTTGAGGGTGCTGCAGGTAGTATCTGATTTGAATCTGGATTGATGTGATACAACTATTTCTAGATGGTTGTACAGGAAAAATTAATCAGAAGTCTTTTGCACTAGTGTCACTTTTTAAAACTATTAATTTTTATATTTTTGTTGGAATGGAGCCTGTGCACTTTCTTTGCTGCGCACTGAGGGGTAAAAGGGGTCCTGCTGTTCGTCGTCCACTTCATGAGCATCTGTGAAATTCCCGCCTCCTCTCCCTCTCGTCACGGCAGGTAAAGTGGTCATGGGCTTCGAGATGAAGCTAGGCTGGGGGAAAGCCGTCCGCATCCCTCCCCAGCCGCTGTACACCCCGATAAGCGTGCTGAAACGATCCACGCCCCCGCCTCCTTCTGGCCTGCCTTTCAACGCTCAGCCTCGAGAGCGATTCCGCAATGATTTCACCAAGCCCTTAAACATGTCCAAGGATGAGTTCGACAAGGTAAAGTTCATGAGGGAAGTTGGCTCATTGGTTGTTTTTTTTCTGTTTTTTTTTTATTTAAGATTTATAACAGGAGTTATGAAGCATCACTTTAGTGTGTGAGTGCAGACTGACAGGTTTTTTTTTATGATAGTTGATTTTAGTGACAATTTGTAACTCTCAGTGGGCGGGAGGGATGCCTAGTTATGATTTTTACAATCATCTTCTGAAGCATCATGTTTAGTGAATATGTATCGTTGACATTTATTACATTTCTTGTGCAATTGTGATAAATTGCCATGATGTGTTTTTTATATATATATTTATATATATCCTGCAGTTTCGTCTGTAAATACTCACTTTTTTTATATCTTCACTATTTGATTTGACTTCACGTACAGACTCTGTCCGAAGCCGTAGTCAAAGTGGTTATCCCAACAGAAAGGTACACTCTCTATCCATTCTTACTACTACTGCTACTACGACTGACCAGCCATTGTCACAACACAGAGTTTAGAGTGCAGAGGTCCGGGAGTCTGTCTGTGCGTGAGGCAGAAAGTGCCCCAGTGCTGCGAGCAAAGCCGGCTCATGGCCGTCTCTCAGTAAGGTGTCTAGTGCTCCAGGATCTTGATGCTAAAGTCACTTCCGTCCTGCTGTCCTCCTCCCGATTTACCGACGGGATGTCAGTGTTTTTAAAAGTGTTAGCTCGGAGCAGCTGTTAAAAGCAGACACCTCCTTGCTCAGAGAATTGGGGACTTCTGCGGCTTTTTGTCTTCTCCTGAGGGGAGTCCTTGGCTTCAGTGGAGTTGAGATAGTTACCTCTAGCGTTTCAGCCATGAGTCCTGCTGGCAAAATTTTGTTTAATCCTGACACACTTTTTTTCTTTTTCTTTTTTTTTTTAAGACCATGTAGCGGGTCAGTCTGTAGTTATACTTCTGAATGCCTTGATCTTAAAATGAATTTCCAGTTTAAAGACAGTGGCAGTAATAATATTTTAGAGTAGACCCTGGAATGGCCATGTGGGCCCTGAGACAGTAGTGCAGTTGGCAGGGAGGACCTCATAGAGTCAGGTTAGATGAAAGCCTGTAGTAGCTAATAGTAGTAAGCAATGCTAACCCTAGAGAAGTCGGTCTACTTCGTATACGGAGCATTTCCTGGGGGGATAGGGATGCATGTTACCCAGACGCGGACGATCACAAACACTGCATGACCTCCCGCCGCTCTTGATCTCCGCTGCGAGCCAAAGGACAGATTCGCCTACTTCCCAGGTCAGAGCAGAGGAGAACATTGGCCCCTTCCCATGTGTGTCCACAGCATTGTAGGTGTAAGAGAAAAGAGAGAGAGTAGAGGCAGTGTGAGCATTGTGCAAGGCCGCCGGACGTGCTGCCGTGAGGGCTTTAACCCATTTCTGGTCTCTCTCTCTGTAGAAACCTCTTAGGGCTAATCCACAGAATGATAGAGTTTGTGGTGCGTGAGGGGCCAATGTTTGAAGCCATTATCATGAGCAACGAGAAGAACAACCCTGACTTCAGGTAAGGAGCATTAAAAAAGCTTTTGTGCTGGAGGGTGACAGTCAGAATGAGGACCTTAGCTGACCAGTGAGCTCTTTCCAGTGGCAAACTGGGTTTTAGAGACAGTCACAGTTCAAGTCGGAGCCGCTATTCTCTAATGTCAGTATTTTGCCAATGTCCTTCAACTGGAGGTCATTGGCAGAGGAGCAAATAAGTTTAGTTCCACTACAGTGGGGCCTAATCAGCCAGGGCTATTTTGGTTCTCTCTTCTGAGTCTCTACTGATGTTCATGCTTGTCTGTGGTTCCAGGTTTCTGTTTGACAACAAGAGTCAAGCACATGTGTACTACAGATGGAAACTGTTCTCTATCCTGCAGGTAGGAAAATATGAATGGATTATTTTTTCATTTCCCAATATACTAGCACTGTACCGTGCAGTGCAGATTTTCCGGGAATGTCCATTCCAACATGCTGTCCAAAGCTTTTGCTTTGTTAATGAGTGATATTGAACTGATTGATTGTGAATGTATAGATAGTGCAGCATATGACGCTGAGTGTATGGTCATGTGACGCTGAGTCATGGTGAGCTTGTCAGTGATGATGGTAGTTTTGGGCTGAAGCGCGTCCCCATACTGTGCTAATGCCATCCAGGGCGAGTCCCCCAACGAATGGCGGACCTCAGACTTCCGCATGTTCCGCGGAGGATCGTTGTGGCGGCCACCCGCACTGAACCCCTACCTGCATGGTAGCGAGGATGGCAATGAGGAGGAGGAAGAGGAAGAGGAGTTGAAGAAAGGGCAGCTGAAGGCAGAGTGAGTGAGAGCTGGATGCTACCTACTGGGTGGTGTCCTTGTGTTACCTGGCAAGAACGGTGATTTCCGTGGGTGGGGGAGGGGGAGCAAAATAAGATGCTTAACAATTGGGGCTGTCACTGTTTTCAGGTCAGTCGAATTTTAAATGTCACGCAGTTCATTTGAATATATGCAAACACCTGTGATTCCTCCCCCCCCCCCCACCAAAAAAAAAAAAAAAAAATTGTTCAGTATTTCATTAAGAGCCTGTAGAACGTCACATTTGTACGGAGCCCCTAATAGGTCAGGGTGGGTATAAGTATGAACCCAAAAGATACCCAAGCGACACCCCTTGTTTTTCCAGATTTCTTTACAGGCAAATTTTAATTATTATTTCAGTGTTTGTGCGTATGCACTTCACCCTGCCATCTTGCTTAAGTCGCTGGTCAATGGTGGTAAATGGACACAGTGCAATTATTAATACATATGTATAAAAATACATGATATTAAAGTTACATTGTCCTCCATAGTTTAATGCTTAAAGCACACTTTACAGGACGTCTGCATGGTTTACATTTATCCTTGCCATCATGTTGCAGTAAATACCAAGTGGGCAAGTACAGTGAGATCACAAAGGTGTTGCGTGGGCAAGTAGGGCTATTTTAAAATACATTTTCTCACCCTGATCTTTTAGGGGCTCCGTAGACGGCAAACAACAAAATTACAACAAACAGTCTAATTCTTCGAGGCTGCAGTGACACTTTAAAATTAGAATGGGTTAATTATAGTGCGAATATGAATTTTTCACATGATGTTCAAACGAATGTTCGAATATGGGTTAAAATGTGACTGCCCTACTAGCGATATAGTAATCTTAGGGAACTAACAAGGAGTATGGTCACCGTTTGCCTTGAGTGAGTCTTCATTGGAGTGCTGTCATACACCTCCTGAGCTGTGGGTACTGGGACATCAGACCATTGATCTATTTACACCAGCTGTGACCCAAAAAAGCTTAAGTGTTTTGACCTGGTGTTTGGGGGGGCCATCAGTACCAATTAGTCCCTGTGGAGTCCTAGGCGTGCCGCCCCCACAACTGACGCAAGGAACAGGTAGACGCTCTTAGCCAGAGTGACAGAGTGACACTGACTTGCTGGATCAGCAACTGCAGATTGTGCCTTAGGTGGGAACTTATTTTGGCTGATGGGGAGACTGGAGGACATTCGCCTCATCCTGTAAGATGGCTTGATGTTCCTTGGCCTTTAAGGCCATGCAGAACAATCATTGAAAATAACAACTCTGGTTAGATAGTTCTAGGTGGACAGATCAATTATGTATCCCACAATGTGAAGCAGGAGACACTGGGACCAGAAACCAGTCAGGTAAAGGGCAGAAGCGATTTTCTAATGCCAGAGATGACCGTCAACTTATCCGACAGCTTCTCATGAATTGTAGGATGACATCAAGTGACCTTCCGAAGGAATGGGAAACATTACGTTCTGGAGTGAAGTGCACTGCTAGGACAGTTCATATCAGGCTCCTAGAAGCAGGACTGAGGTCCCATAAAGCAAGGAAGAAGCCCTTCATTAATGAGAAGCGGGGAAGAAAAGTATATATACATATACCCATAAATTGAGAAATGAGTGAAACTAAACATTTTGCTGTGGTGAAGAGGATGACTTTTGTTTGGCCGGTGTCAGAAAAGACGTCGGGTACTTTCTGGAGCACTGCTATTCAGTGACTGGCGTACTTTTAGGGATCTACACGGTTCACAGAAAATTTTGGGATGCTTGCTTAATTCAGTAAAAATATTGCAAGTTTATTGGTTTTGTAACAAATTATGACATTGTTTCCAAAAATATATATCACACTAGAAATAACTGCAAGTTTTAAAGTAACACATTAATTTCAAGTAGTAATAAATTGAAACCTAAATTCCTAGTTCTAAAAGAGCTCTCTGTTCCGAGTTCAAAGTTCCTTGTCAAGCATCACTGGGTGCTTTTTAATTAGTAACACCTTTGCAGTAACATGAAACACCAAACATTTGTGTTTAATATCCCTTTGGGAGCCAGTGACTATAATTGTAATTAATAAAATGGCAAGAACAGAACTGAAGGAGTCAGTAAAAAAAAAAAAAACTGGCACTTAATAAAAGGAAACTGTTTGTGGGAGATATGTGCAAGTTAAACTCTGCTTGTTAATGGACTTTTGTTATGAAACCAGTTAATTTCAAACATTATTACAGAGTTAAACAAGCGTACCAAGACTTTCTGTGAACGCTGTATGTGGATTGAGGATATGTGATCCATGTATGGGCGAAATTGGTGACTGATGACTCATTAGACCATAATAGTTTTTTTTTTTATTTTTTTTTGGTCCTGTTGCTTGGGGTCTAACCTCTTTGCTCATGTTTGCATACAGTCGGTTTCTCTGTGGCATCCCAGCCCTTAATTCAAGCTTTGTGAAGATCACAATGTTCAGTTTGTGGGTCACAAAGTTGTTGATTTAGCTCTGGTGTAATTTGAAGGGCCTATTGGTGTATAGCAGTTATCCTGTTAAATGCTAGTCTTTTCCTATCAGTCAGTGTTGACTGGAGACTGCTGTTTCACTTTGCCGGGGCAATTTCTGTGCCTGCCACAAGCCTTTGTCAATTTTTTAGACTGTTCCTCTTGAAATTTTAAATAATTTAGCTGTTTTGTGATCAGTGCAATTGGGGCACCGCTTGACCTCTTTGAAAATGCTAAATGCTAGTTTGCTTCAATGTTGCTTTGAAAACTGATTAACAGACCCGTAAGGCCACTGCTGATTGGCAGTCTACCCAGTATGACTCACTTTTGTGACTGTGTTAAATCATGATGCAGGTACTTCAAAGTTAGTCTGTTTTATGTTGCTGTTGTGTGGTCTTCGCTCTGCACAGATGGCGATTAGGCAGTGAAGTCATACAGGCCATGTTTGTGTATACAGCCTGCACCCTGTTGTTAATTAATACAACCCATTAAGCAAAAGCTGAATTATATGGGTCTCTGCTTTTTATTGAAAACACAAGTGGATAGCAGCATTCAATAAAATTTATTGGTAAATTTTAATAGAAAACACTTGATATTTAACTCGGATAATGAAGTTTTATCCGTGTTGCATAATATGTTTGAATTGATTGCAGAATGTAAAATGTGGGCTGGTTTTGTACTTTAAATTAATATAATCCCCCAGCAGGGCCCTTTGGCACGGTAGTCTAAAGTCTATAACTCTGAGATTAAACGCTACAGCTGTTTTGATTTTCCTCTTCGCAGGCATCGAGACAAGCTGGAGAATATCTTAAGAGGGCTGACGCCATCCAGAGAGGACATCGGTGACGCTATGGTCTTCTGTTTGGAGAGGGCCGAGGCGGCTGAGGAGGTGGTGGGCTGTATCGCGGAGTCGCTCTCGCTGCTCCAGACCCCTCTTCAGAAAAAGGTCTTTATTAAGCTACTGTCTGTACACCCAGGGTGGGAAATTATGGATCTTGTGTTTTAATTTTTTTTTTTTAGCATCCCAGTTACACCTGAAACACCAAGTAAGGTGACTTAATGGTCAGATGATCACTTCTTAAAGCTATCTGGCTGTCAGCCTCAGTCAACACAAAGCTGACCTGCAACACTCGGGTCGAATTTTGCACCCCTTGTTTATTCTGGGCACGAATGATGGTTATTTTATTTATACAATGAATGGTTTATATACTTTTAGCTCGTGTGAATGTAGAATTTGTATAGGGATTCTTGCTGCTACCCTACAAACGTTACTCCTTTGTTCGTTCTAAGAAAATAAGGCGAGCAAGATATGAAGGTGTGACAGGTGCCTCTTTTGACTTTGCCCACAAAATCTGCATTATGGGTTGTTCCTCTTTTGTCTCTCTGCAGATTGCACGATTGTATTTGGTATCTGATATTTTGTACAACTCGTGTGCCAAAGTTGTCAACGCATCCTACTATCGAAAATAGTAAGTGGCATCATCTTTGAAGGTATTTTTAACGTGGGGGACCCGTGGGAGAAGCCTTGCCGTCAAGCGAGCGCGTGTGCATTTTCTCTGCCTCCCTCATAGCTTCGAAGCGAAACTGCCCCAGATATTCGGAGACATCAGTGAAGCGTATCGCAATGTCCAGGCCAGGCTGCAGGCCGAACAGTTCAAGGTGACCTGCTCTTAAATCAGACTGACTCACGTTGTGTTTTAAGATCCTTCAAGGTATATACTGTTCCTTATGTCTCCTTCCCATCTCTTCTTACCAGCAAAAGGTCATGTCATGTTTCCGGGCTTGGGAAGACTGGGCCATTTACCCAGAATCCTACTTGATCCAGCTACAAAACATTTTCTTGGGCCTGGTGAAGGCAGGGGAAGAGGTGATTGTGAGGTCAGAGGTGAGCTTCTCATCGCTGTAGGCAGCTATGGAAATTTACGGGAACAAAGGGCAAAAATGGCCCCAAGAAATCTCAGCATTGTCCCTACAAACCATATTCAGTTTCGAAAATATATATATTTACGGGTTTAGGTCGATATCCCAATCCTTCCTTATCATCATCCATCATTTTATTTCTGTACATTTCATTTAATGTCTAAGACACTTGTACAAGCAGTGCTGCTGGTCACACTACATTGGTACATAAGTATGTAATCGTAACTATGTACTACTATGGAACGCTCTTACAGTACATAGCAGAGGCCAATTTTATTTTTTAATGAAGTCATTCATCCATGATTGAATAGACCAATCTCTGCTAGGGGCGTGGCTATGGATCATCCACTCAGGTGGGTGGTGAAGCCATGGCTATCAGCAACTCAGTCGCCAATGGCTGGGCAGCATATCGATTTTTTCATGATATTTCTATACATTTTCCAAAGGATATAGGATGATTCAGTGCTGTTTATATCAATATACCTTTCATTGTGTGTTAAAATTAGGGTTAAAATATTTCCTATATTCTTCCTGGTTGAAAACCATGCGAGAGCTTTGCTTGTGACATTGCACAGACTCCCAGGGATCAAACCGTTCACTGTCTCATGAAGTACTTCATAAAGGCAAAGAATAATTGGTTCTTGTTTGATTTTAAAACATTGCTGAATATCAATTTGCAATATTTGCTTGATTTTGTTGAAGGGACCAGTTTGCATTTATGGTAGTAAAATGCTGCCTTTTATATTTTTATAGATCTTCAACAGTTTCTAAAGAAGATGTTTTAAAAAGACCACAAACTATTTTAAATAACCATGATGTTTTCAGTTTATCTATAAACCAATGCATTATACATATAAACTAAGGCAATTAAGAACTAAATAAAGACGAAATAGTCTTTTGCCTGCTTTATATCACATGCAGATAGTATTTTATTCATATACAGATAATTGCACTCATCTCTTAGGAACAGCAGTAGTATGTTATTTACTCATGTTGGCACAAGGTAGTGATTGCTGTGTGCATTTTAATCTGGGCTCATTTCACATTAAAAAGAAACTTTATTCATTAATTATTTTTAAAAATGCCTCCCAAATTGTTGTACATGACTCCATTTTTAGACAGTGGGGGCTAAAGTTGCCCCTCAGATATTTTTTACATTTTCTACACTGGCTATAGGGATATTTCTTTTCGATTCTCAACTTTTTCTTATGCAACTTTTCACCTGACTAGATCCGCCAGATCCAGAAACAAAAAAAAAAAAACATTTTTTGGGGGTCTCTTTCTTTATATGTTTTTCATATCCCCTGATCTGTGTACTCCCATGATTATTAAACGTATGTATGATCCAGTCCCCAGACCTCGACGGCGCCCCCCTGGAGGATGTGGACGGCGCCCCCCTGGAGGATGTGGACGGCGCCCCCCTGTCAGGTCCCCCCTGGGACCCAGTCTCCCTGGACGGGGTGCCCGTAGATGACATCGATGGTATCCCCCTTGGTGACAGTATGGATGACATCGATGGAATGCCATGTATGTGGCCCCTATCCCCTCCTGATGTTATCTGATGCCGCACATAGCTGAATTGTACTTCTTTACCTTTATGTTCAGCTTGTTAGTTGACTCTCTAAGGCAGAGCAGTGTGCTGTTTTATTTATTTATACCTGGTCCAAGTTAGGTGCTTTATAATAGTCTTATGGCGCTTTTCCACTGCCATCATGAGCCCGACCGCGAACTGACGGTTTTCCACTGTAAATTATCCGAGCCGTACCCACAATGACATCTGCTTAATAACGTGACCAAACTGATCTGGTTGCGTCACCACAATCTGATCGAAATGCAGAGATTCCATGCAGTGATCTATGTCAATGTGCATGGATTATCTGGAGGAAGAACTTCATATTCTATATATTATTATTATTATTATTAGTTATATCGGACATCGCGATATATTAATGCATTCCAAATAACTCAGAACTTCCAACCTCCTACTTTTTTTTTAAAAAAAGTACTATAGAACAGCTGAACGGAATGGACAGGTAATGCAGATTTACACAAGCAAATGCTAATTCCGCTAGCGTTTGATATTTGCATAACACGGCGATTCTCACAGACATGCTAGCGCAGATTAGCGTACAATAATAATTGCACATAGCAAATCGTCATGCACACCACGTGAACAGTAAATAAGTGTCGATCGTTGCCATCGCTCTCCAAACCCGGCAACACCTTTACCAAGCTGATCCTGCAGTGGAACATCAAAGTGAACTGGCGCTGTAAATAGTTTCTCTCCGTGGTACGGCTTGGGTACGATTCGGTTCCTATGTGCAAGTGGAAAAGCTCCAATGCAGCAGCACCCATGTAAGGGTACTTAAGAACCTTCAGGCCCGTACCTACCCATGGTTAGTGTAACCTGACACCAGTTTACTGTGAATTCCCTCTCTCTCATACTAGTGGAGGAGGCTTCAGATAAAGAGAAAAGTGTCCAGCATCCCAGAGTCGCTCTCTCCAAGTGGGAGAGGGTGGATGACGCTGAGGTCCTGCCACAAGGTAGCATGGCCACCAAATCTGCAAGATGCTTTGCTGCTTCTATGATATAAAGATTAAACAGCTTTCCTACACTGTTCTGTGTTTCACATATTTCTGCTCTGATGATAGCAAACACTGAATCAAAATGGGACTTGCTTGAAGACCAGGACTCTGAAGACAATATGAATGTAAGGTAAGGAATTGGATGAATTTCTTAATGCATTTCTCTCACCACTCTTGAGTGGATGCGTCACTTTGAAACTCTTTTGGTCATTCCAGTAGTGCAGACACCAAGGACGTCGACAGGGACTCCACAGATGACAGCAGCGACGAAGACTCCTGCAGCCCCTCGAAGTTTGAAGGTGCCGATTTTAAAAGCTCCGTGACTAACTTTGAATTGTCCGAAAGCAAGAGGACCAAGCTGCGGGAGCTGGAAGTAAGTTCCAAATCTCCAACCCCATAATCGGGTTGGCCGGGTGTGGCCTCCTAAACTGTCTGTCTGTCTGGGTCTTCGGGCTTTTACCAATGGCCCTAAAAGCTTTAACCAGCTGTGTTTTGGTACTTGATTGTTGGCATGATTATTTTGGAGTGCTGTTGTAGGTCACTACTCAGAAGCTTTTGATATGTTACAAATTACAAGCTTCAAATTGGACTGAAAGGAATGTCACGTGTAATCAGATACTGGTACTCAAATGGTAATCTATGTTGCATATGAAAAACTATCCAGTAGACTGATATTCAGAATCTAGAATAAAACATAATGACATGTAGAATTGCCTTTAGACCAACACATCATCCAGTGGGGGGATTTGGAACAGGGGAGCCAGTGCTGGAATGTTTTTAAACCTGCCTCCCCCCCCGAATCAGGTGAAGGTAATGAAGTTCCAGGATGAGCTGGAGTCTGGAAAAAGGCCGAAGAAGTCAGGAAAGACTGTACAGCAACAGGTGGAACACTACAGAAACAAGCTGCTACAGAAGGTCTGTCTGTCTGTCTGTCTGTGTGTCTGCCTGCCTGCCTGCCTGCCTGCCTGCCAGTGAGCTTATTCCTGTTTCCCAACCTGGTCCTCACTAATGGTCCACATTTTTGCTCCCCCCCCCCGTACTGGCAAGGAGCAATAACGTGGACTGTCTGCAGGTCCTTGAGGACCGGATTGGGGGAAACTGCTTTATTCTTAACGAGTATCTTTGGGTTCATGCCAGGTGCCTCAATCCCTTCACTAGAATGAAAGTAGTTTTTGATTTAAGACCCTCTTTGCTTACACACAGGAGTTTGAAAAGGACGACCTAGAAAAGAGGGAGAAGTCGGCACAGAAGTTGAAAGATCGAGCCAAGAAGGACGAGAAGCGAGACAAGGCAGATGACAGGAGCAAGAGCAAGGACAAGGACAGGAAGAAAAGCAAGGAACTGAGTCAGGACCGAGATCGGAACAGAGGGCGGAGCAAAGGAGAAGAGGAGGAGAAGAACAGGACGGACCGCTACAAAGCAGGGTCTCCCTCAACGTAAGAACCTGTCGCTACCGATTTCCGTTACTCGCCTAGGAGAACCCATCGCTCAGGCTTTGTGACTTATTGTCAAATTTTCTCTCTCCTTTTTATTCCTTCCTTCACCTTCAAAAGAACAAAATCAAAGTCTCCGAAGAAGTCCAAGCGCTCACGATCTCCGTCCCCGAGCCGACGGTCATGGAGATCGAGCTCGAGGTCCCCACACCGTTCTCACAAAAAGGCAAAGAAGAGTAAACACTGACCATCCCACCTCAGCCCCCTCATCCCCCTCATCCCACCTCAGCCCCCTCATCCCCCTCATCCCCCTCCGTCTGCACACAGCAGCCAGCCAGCCAGCACCCACGGACTGCTGCTTCTCCACCGGCCTGTGGCCAGGGTCTCGCTTCCATCCCACAATGCCCTTGCAGGGAGACTCCAGACAGCTGTTTTCCTCCCACATCCCTAATGCTACATCAGATTGAGCCAAGGTTTGGTACATTTTTGTTAATGAAGTTTGACATTTTTTGTACAGTTTTTGCTTTTTTTTTCTCAACTGTTGCAAGAATGTTCCTAAAACTTTACAATAAACAACTTTAGTCCTGATCTCACCTACCTGAATATTACATCTCTTGTATATATGTTATGTGACAACTTATTGTAATATAAAACATTCTATACACAAAATACAGCCAGTTAGACATGCTGGTCTTGCGTTGTCTGCCTGCATTAAAGTAAACCAGTAATATGCTTAATTGACTTTTCCAGCAACTGTTGCTGGGTTCTGTTAAGCTGGCTCTGTTCCTGTAGTGTGCAGATTAATGTGCTATGAAGAACCACCCGAAAGTCAGTGCTGATGTATTACTGTCAAATTCATGCGTGTATAATGCAGATCAGTGGTGCTGGTATGAATGTGTGCACATTTACATTACGCCTCAGAACGCAGCTCCGGCAAGTCAGACTCAGGTCACATGTAAAGGTGAGCTGAAAACCTCTGTAGCTTGTCTGAGATTTAAATGATGTTAATATCCTGTTTATTTGTGCAATGGGGGGGGGTGAGGGCATGGACTTGTTACTCTTTTTAAAGGTTGTTTTAGAAGTTTGTGGGGGGGGGGGTGAGGATTATTATTACTTTGTAGTAAATGAATACAGACCCTCCGCTTTTAAGACCTACCATATGAAACTGTTCGCACCCTATCAGGTCACTGGTCTTTTTGTCATTAACTTCACAGAGGTGATTAGCGGTTAGTAGAAGAGGCAGTAGTGCATGTTTTGCGGTCGTTTTAGTCGTCTGTATTTTCAGGGTTTTTTTTGCCCACAACAGCCTTGTACAAACATCAAAACATGTTTACTCATGACTATGAAGGTGGTAAAATTGCAGCAACCTCATGATTGAACTGGCATCATTTTACACAGACTAGATTCCCAAGTTTGCCACTACTTTTACTGAAGTACAAAACTGCTACTGGGACTGAAATCCTACAGTGTTTTTGGGAATTTTTGTGTGCTAGTTCAATAACTGCCTTGTCACCTGTCCAAGCAGCACAGCAGAGAGAGTTTTGGGGAGGTGTTTTATTGTATTTTTTAATTTCCTCTAAAGGAAACCGTAAACCATCAATAACAAATCTTAGGTGCCATTCCCTACGATTGTTACTTCATTGGTTTTTGTATTTTTTTTCTTTTTTTTTTTTTACTGGAAGGTATTTACATTTCACTTAGTTTTATCAAAGCTCAAAATAAATGACAAAACAATTACTGAATGGTAATACTAAAAACAATTATCTTTTGTAAAAAAAAAAAGCCCCCTTCCCCCCCGTTCTCAAAAGACCGTCTGCAAATGTATACGCAGCACATCCGAGCTGGTACTAGTATGACGTGTGACACAACAGGACAGCAGAAGGCAGGCGGGTACCCTAACCCCACACTGCTCCAACAGCGCATCTTTAACGACTGAGACCTTTATATTTGCACCCCATAGCTGTTAGCAGTCATTAAGAGAACTAATGCAGCTCTTATGCTTTGTGTTAATTTCCACCTCCTTCATCCTCCACCCCCAAAAATCAGACAAAGAACCAGAAATACACATTAGCAACCCATGTATGACAGCACTGACTAGGGAACTGTACACTCCCAAAGTCCACCACAGGGACCAACAGACCTTTTTTTGGGGGGGGGGGGTAAATGTGCTTAATACTTCTTCACATTAACAAAAACCTTGATGGCACCAGTGAAATCAGCTGAAAGGAGAACTTCACTGTGGTCCGTCTTCAGAGCTCCTGTGGACAGAAGAAGCGCCGCGTGTTCAGCTGAATAAGCGATACCAATACAACCATGCTTCAATGACATCAAAACGCAAGATAAGCCGGCTTGCTTAGGGTCACACCAACAGGGCATTTGTCAAGAACAAGTGCTGTTCCTTAACTACCACGCTCCATGCAATACTGCCCGACCCCCCCCCATTGCACTAATTCTCAGCCCAACCTGAAGGGATGGCTTCTGTGTCCATAGGATCACCACTCCTGTCCTCTGTGTCTGGCTTATCAACAGCTCCAGCTTCCGGAGACACGATGAGGCTGGGATTGGGGGCGAAGATGGCCGACGTGACAACGGCGTTGTGGGCTGTGGGGGAAGAAACGGGGGCCCAGGCCTCAGCAGAGTACCAGAAATCTTCATCCATTAGTCTGTTCTTCACACTTTAATCAGTACATTACGTAAAGTCAGTATTACAGATTTCCATCTATGACAATGAGATTGACTTGATGACTTTGACAGGCCGTCACTCAGGAGACACATTTGTATGTATTTTCATCTGTGTTAATTCAGTCTTCATGACTTTCATGGTCTCATAGTGACAGTGAAACCCTTTAGCAAGATGGCACGGTTGGTTACCGCTACTATATCTATCTCTCCCTGCTGAATTGTCTGGATAAAAATGTGCGCCAAGAATAAACAAATGAACACGTAAGAGTATCTTCCAGTACCACAGCAGACAGCAAAGCAAACAAGATGTGTTCATACTTCATTTATCTGAATCCAAAGAAGTTCTTTCCTTACCCTTAATGCCTTCCCAAAAGTCATTGCGGTCTCGTCGGACAGAGGTGAATTTACTCAGGTCGTGGTATGTGCTCCAGATGTAGACGTACTTATCCTCTGAGCCACTTACGATGAATGAATAATCGTGACTAGAAATGGGGGTGGGGGTGGGGGGGAGAATAATATTGAAATTGTCGTTTCTAAATATTTATAAAATTCTTATGCATTTACTAAATAACAGAATTGCAGAAAGGAATTGTCCTACCTGAAGCTAGCTTTGATCTGACTGCTGTGGTTCATGTATCCTTTATACTTCATCGACAGGGAAAGGTCTCTAAGGTCATACAGCCGAATCCGAGAATCATTGGAGGTCACCAAGATCTACGGGGGGAAAAAAAAAAATTTGCTGTGACCCAGGAAATAGAGATTAAAATGTGAAAGGAAACCCAAACGCATCTGAACCATCCTGCTCCATGTCTGTGTAGCAGAACCTTCAATGGTTCAATAAAAAGATGTCAGGTGTTGCCAACAGTGCAGGATTTATAGACCACCTGTGTATGTGGTTAAAGAAGACCCAGTTCAGCCGGAAATTCCGTAGGGTCTTATTTAGTACACACATCTGTGGATTCTTGTCTTCCCATTAACTCAAGTTTACTGTAAGCGGCTCCAAGGTGCATTATGCATTGTCCGAGTGCTCATATTTGTTCTGGGGTCAGTGAGATGGATGGTGCAGGAAGCAATGGAGAGCAATCAGTTTGCAGTCCACTGAGCCATCAATTTCTCTTTGTTCCATTTAAAATTAAGGCCTTTTTGAAGCCTTTACTCTGGTCGGCTGTTTCTTTTATGGGGAAACTATGTTTGTTGAGGCAATACCTTGTTCTCCCCAGGCAAAGGCTCAATGCCAGTGATCTTGCGGCCCACGCGATTCCTTCCCCGTGTGGATCGCACATGGATCTGGGTGTGGTACTTTAGGTGCTATGGAGAGAGATTTTTTCTCTTCATTATTCATCTTTATATTCACTTTGTTCCATCATGACATTTTCAAACATTGTTATGAAAGTGCCTAATTGTACTGCATCGTAATTCTAACCTCTAACACATCAAGATTGATATGTATTATTGATGCTAATGGAATTACCGACACCATTAGCAGAATGTACTGAAAAGACCTTGAAAGTCATTTTCATAATACACAGGACTGAACAGTGCAGTACAAACAATATTAAATTTGAACGTACGGGTGGTGACCCAACAGAAAACATCTCCGTTCTTTAACGTTTAAGGTGCAGATTGGTAGATCTTTCCCATCAAATAAATGAATCAATAAAAGTGACTCCCATAGAATTAAATTCCAAAATCATTCTCTACAGGCAAAAAATCAGTCTAGCAAGAGGTGCTCGAAACAGACAGCCAGCACCACTGCAGTGTTCAGAAGTGGAAGTCAGACTACCTCAGTGTCATAGAAGATGCACCGTCCGTCGTAGGTGCCGATGACGGCATACTTCCCGTTCTGGCAGAAGTTGGCAGCGGTGATGAGGCGTGTCTGCCCGTCCACCTCGTTCCAGAGTGCAACTTTCTTGTCTGGGATATTCCAGAGCCGCAGCTTGCCATCCAATGAACCGCTCAGGAAGTAACGGTCATCCTGCCGTGGTGGGAAGGGGAGTGAGAAGAGGGGGGTAAACGGTAGCAGAACCAGCAGGCGAAACCACATCAAACTCTCCAAGTTTGATGCTGGCGATTAACTTCTGCCATTAAAGTGCTGCGAGACAAAGGCAATGAAAGACCCCGAACTGGAACCCAAGCATTTCACATCCTTCTGTGACTGTAGGCAACTCAAGACATCCCCCACGGAGACCGTAGACTGCCTTCCGGAGGTCCCTGCCATCAGCTGTTCTAGGATGGAGTAACAAACTCACTCTAGGGTGGAAGGCGATTGCTGTCACAAAGTCAATGTGCTGGAAGCAGCAGAGACACTCTCTCCTTGATATGTGCCACAGCCTGACTGTCTTGTCCATTGAGGAGGACAACAGGAAGTAGTTCTACAGACAAGTGATTAGAAACGAGAACCGTTAGCAAACTACATGAAATGTGGACTATTCCAAACGGATAAATGGCCTTTAGCAGGTCGATGGCCGCTCACCTTCGACCAGGACAGGTCCAGGAGATCAGCAGTGTGACCCTTGTACTTACAGAAGGGAACTTGGCGAAAAGGGACATTTCTGTCCTCTGTGTCTGGATCCTCATGGGTATTGGGGAACTGGAGATAGTGTTGTCAAGGTCAGAGATACAGGACAAGTGACCGCAGGGCTGCAGGTTTGACCTTTCTAACTGGAAGGAACTTACTTTATTAGCAATGTTTAATCTGAATGAATCTACATAAATAGCAAAGCAAAGTGTAATATTTCTAGCTCTACAATGTAAAACCAAAAAATAAATCGGTAGACTCTATACAACATACCCCACCATCATTGTCAGATTTGGAGGAGTTCAGGCTCTCCTGGGAGGGGGACGGAGAAACGCGGCCTGTTTGGACGGAATTCGTACAGTGAGTCCGGACACCCCAACCGAATACAACCGAGACCCTAGCTAAAAGACGTGCAGAGTGTGAGATACTGAGGCCATTGGTGCCCCTACCTTCCGTGTTGTACTTGATCCTCATGTTGTTGAAGTAGTCAAAGGCGTTTTTCAGAACCCAGATGCGGACCACGTTGTCTTGACCAGCAGTGGCTAGCAGTCGGCCACAATGAGAGAACTTCATCGTCCACACGGCGCCCTGGGGAAGGGAGGGTGCTCCATGAGTCAAGACACGGAACTTTCCAGAATCTTAAACAGGGAAGTATTATTTATGTACTCGTACATGGTGAACAAGGCGGAAGGGGAAAGAGCCATGAATACGGATACATCTTACAATGTTAGGAAAAAATTGTCAAGCTTGAGATAATTTTCATCCATGAATTTATGTTCTGTGATTATCATTCCCAGGTTGGAAAGATCCATGCGTCTCCCAGACAAAGGGACATAAGGCAGGGCAGGCATGCTAGGTCTTCTGGGGACAGTCATGCAAATACACAGCTGACACAGTGTCCTCTGTTCCCTCCATCCCCATGGCTACAAGCGATGTGTATAGAAGTATGCAGTCTGGGAGCAACAAAGCTCTGATAATGATTATCACAAAAATATGACCACTAGAGATCAACTAAACTATCTTAATAATAGAACACAAACAGGTTTATACACATACATGCAATAGAAACCTGTACATGAAGTAGAAAAAAAAAATACTGCACACATACACAGGTACTTATACACGCTCACATGGACAGACACCCACCCACCCACACACGCTTTACCATGTGCTCCCCACTGAGGTCCTGGACCACCTTTATCTGATCAAAGTCAAAAGGTCCTTTGAAGCTGTGGGCAGCTTTGAACTTGACCGGCCGGTTATATGGCATCCCCTCATCGTCACTGGAGGATGGGTCGTCCTGGTCCGTGTGGAACACTGAAACACGAGGCCCGGCGGTCACAACCGCTCCGCAGACTAAATAAAAGCAAATAGACAAACGAAACGGCCGTCTGCCTAGCGGATTTTCCCAGCCGTACCTTCATCGCGAACACTCTTGACCTTGTTGACCGCCTTCTCTCCGTATTCTTCTGCTAGGTGTTTGGCTCTCTTCACAGACTTGCCTAAAAACTTCTTCAGCTGAGTGCTGGAAAGAAAACTTTCTCTTCAGATAGACAATTAAAAAACCAAAATGACGAAACACACTGATATCAAACTCTGATGTGATTCTTGCAAACATGCTCAAAGTGATAAAATACAGCCTGATGTAAATTTCTTTTAAATATGTCCCCATCGACCCTTTTTCTGTTTAGCTTAAGGTGACAACTAAAAAAAATAAATAATAATATCCCTATATATTTTCCATATATCTGTTCTACATTCCTACACTGACTCCACAAGTTTTTTGCATGAAGCCATTACTACATTATTAATATACAGAAATGACATTCTGGTTATAAACAGGTAGGGTCCTGACAATCATCTCAGTTAAACTCAACAGTGCATCCAAAAATCACACACTTACACAGTATGTACTGAATCTCATTAAAAGTCCAGTTCTCAACCATTAATGTAGTACATACTGTATTCATATGAAAACAGCATCAATTTCAAACATTCAACAACACGTTTATAAGACGAATCTCACAAAAGGTGAGATGAATCGCCACAGCTGAAGACCTGTGAAGTTACAGCACAAATGGCAGGCAGGGGCTGCTGCTGCAGTATGGGTGCGGCGTTTGCGCTTACGTCTTCTGTTTGAGCTTTCCTCCGTCGGTGTCGCTCAGCTGGGTGTGGGATTTGTCTTCGTCATCAGACTGAGCCGAGTCATTCCTGAAAGACAGAACAGGCTGGCCTGAACCCCGCTGACAAAATGTGTCACCCAACAGCAAACTTGGTGAAGCAATAAAAATGAGAACACAGAACTGTCAGAACGAAATGTGCAACATTAAATCTACTTTCTGTACTGGGCTAGACCAGGCAACGACTGCACTGTAATCCCAGAAAATACAATCCCTAGACAGCTTGTCCAGTTACACTACTGAGAAAGCATTCTTAATGACTGATATTTTCTGAGTGAGAGCAGATCATCTGTCAACTAAATCCAGTAAATATATATTCTGTGCTAATGTTCTAAAGACTTCTATGCCTTTCTTACCACTCTTAAAATACCAACTCAACAGAAGCAGAGAGGGAACAACAGCAGACAAGAACATAGCTGCTGCAGACGACTGATCTAACTTATTATTTAGCTACGGATATTCAGGCTGCATCTTTTTTTAAAACCCACTCCAAATAAAACCTTGACAAAGTACACTGTTATGGGGCAACTTAATGTATATATGACAACCGGAGATAAAGAAACTTCAAGCTGAAGATGCAGTGATGGAGATGCAAGATATTCACGACGGATTGAAATATCTATCTGGAGATGCAGGAGAGTCCTTACGTGACATATTCTTTGGTCCTCCTCATAATGTGCAGCGTCAGCGGGTTAATTCCCGTGGGCAGCTTCTCCTCGGCCAGGCTGAGTGGGATCTCCTCCCCTGTGTCCAGGTTCTTGATCATCACGCTGGCTAGGATCTCCTGTCAGAGACGGCACGTGAACCAATGAGCGCCAGCAGACGGCATCTTAAAAACCACTCGCCTTCGGCCGCTTAGGCCTTCCATCCAAAGCGACTTACAGCTAAATCTCTTTTTCCACAGTCTGATATGTCCCGGGAGTGATTAGCCCTTCTTGACTCTTGATCTGGCAACCTTCCATTCAAGAGCCCTCTTCATTAGCATAGCGGCTAGCCACGCTACGTTCCGCCCTCATGAGAGATCTGGCCAGTTAAAGAGCTCTAAACTGGGCTTTTCCATTCACATCACAGATGTATTATATTACACTGCAAATGCACCTCACACTGCAGCCAGAATCCTGCCGAACAAGCTAGTGGGCATGAGCCTGAATAATGGAGAATCTAAACCTTCACATCATCATGCCAGAGATGACCAAGGGGAGAATGGAAATTTACTATAAGCAGAAACTTATCACTACAAACAAAATCTGGACTGTAACACATGACAGAGAAAACAACAAGGCTATTAAAGTAAATGATCTACAGAGAGAGAAAAGCATGCTTCTGCAAGAATCATTTTTATAGATAAATGAAAATGAAATGAATAAGCTTCCAAAAAAAATTAAAAATGAAAAATACTCATCCTATTTGTTACAAGACATGAAACAGTACCAACATTGCAGAAATACAAATCTTATTTGCCCCTTTAAATCAGTAATTCAACACGAAAAAGGTAAAATAAAATAAAATAAATAGTATGTCATAAAATGTTCTGGTGCTGTCAATTTCCATATACATCAGGGGATTCTGTCACTCAAAGTCTAAGAGAGAAACGAAACTGTGGACACGGTTTGTTTGTTTATTTTATCATTTTTGTGACACCTTACTAAACACACACGTTCAGCACAGTTGGGTGGTAATGAAAAGAAGAGGAACACCAGCTTGGTCATGGGACCATGATACCAACATCGTGTAACAGAGGAAAACCGTTTTCTAGGAACAAAACTGTTCCAAGAGGTTGCACAGTTACCCAAGAGGTGTTAGTGATGACGTGTCCACGGCTAATGGCAATAAGCACCATCAACGGCCTCCTACCTCGTCGGTCATCTCACGGCCAGAGTTGGAGCGCGGCCGCTGGGGTCCTGGAGCCTGGCCCTCACCGAGTGCTGAGCTCTGTCCGTCCGCCGCTTTGTCACTCTCCTACAACCACACGCACACACACAGCCTACAGTGGGCCACCAAACGCTTCAATATAAAGCGAGTCAGCTGGAATGCCTGGGATGACCAGCAAATGTTCATACAGTAATCTCTGATCAGCTGGGCAAATACCCATAATGCACTGGAAAATCATTACCAATGCACATGCACCAATTCTCGCGGCATAAAATTCAGATATTTAAATGGAAATTCACAGAGTAGCAGTAAGGCACAGAGCAAGACTAAGGCACTGTTTTTATAATGTTCTTGCTGAAAGACATAACCCAGAAAGGTACAATGTGGAGACTATCAGCTTCAGAGAGGCAAATATGACTGACGGTAAACAAAATCCACCCTTAAAATTAAACACTGACTGGGTGTCGCTCTGCTGTGAGGGCTGGGTACCGACCTGGGCAGTGACCACCTTGTCCCCGCTGGTGGCACTGGCCAGGTCCAGGGAGTGCTGCAGGTCCTTGGTGATGAAGTCCACAGCAGTGTTGGGCGACACCAGGCCAAAGGACGCAGGCTGCTCTGAGGACACTGAAGGAAAACCAGCATGAGGAACGGAGAGCCGGCTAGGCCGTCCGGGGTCACACACTAATGGTAAGTTCACACTACATGACTTTTAAAATTCTCCTATCTCTGTGCTGCTCACACTACACAATTTGTCGTCTTGTAACTGGGAGTCTAAGTCGTTGTGGTTCACACACGACATGACTGACGAACAATGGGGGCTCACACAGTACAAGATCTTTCACCAGGAGGAATCGCTGACGAGTGTGTCTAGTATCCAAGCTCCTTGTGTCATGAAATCACACACGTGATTGACACCGGGAAATCACGATTCTAGTGCCAACACACTACAAATTGTTCCAACACTTTAATCAAATGACCAATATGCTCGACATTTACAAAGGCACCACAAATTAACCCTCGTATACATAGAACTTTCAGGGAAACAGCATCACATACCTTAGATCTTTAGTAACCTGGCATATAAAATGCACGTGTGCATGTGTGTTTGTGTATATCTCTCTCTGAACACTAAGAACAGTTTCTAAACAAACTGAACTGTCTGTTGCTGTACCCCAAAGCAGTTACTAACCCTAATTACTGTGCTTGGTTAACTGTCCAAGTAACACTGAAAATTCATCACACTCAGGGAAGGCAGTCAGTTTTATTACAACAACAAATGAAACTGCACCACCAAAAGCCTTCCTGCACAAACCTCCCCAGTGATATCTGACACATACGAGTCATCTCGTATCTTATTACAGAGCATTACAAGTACATGTAAAAAGAGCGTAACACTTCTAAGTAACTACAGTTCCTGTGAGCCTTAATGAACAGTAATAACACCTGTATGTACGTTAATGCCAGGGTTACGCTGTGATCTCTAGACATGCTAATAATAGGGTTAAAATTCACCGGATCAATACTTTCTACCGATGCCGGGCAAAGGCAGCATTCGCAAAGCAGCGCTTCGGTTCTCTGCAGGGGCCGGGGGCCGTTAATGTCTCATGCAGTGATTACTGATGCATCATATGGTGTCTCTATTCTGTTTTTAACCAAATAAACTTGTATGCATTTATTTACTTTTCAGCTACTGACTATTTAGCTATTTGTTTACATATTCAGTGACAGTAGTTATTTACTTATGACATCGTATTCATTTTCGACTTCATTCATTTCGAGATATTTTTCACCTACGAGATATTTTTCACCTACGATGGGTTCATCGGAACACGTCCCCATAGTTAGGCGAGGAACACGTATATAATCCAAGACCCCTCCCTCACCTTCCAGTGCTGATGGCCGCAGCGTCTCCTGAGTTTTTTTA